>NW_019380662.1:0-10376 GCF_000648655.2 Copidosoma floridanum
AATTATAGAATTAATATCCTCATTAATTTATCAAAAAAGTTTTTATTAATTAAATATTACCCTGTAAATCACTTTTAGTTGCTATCTCATTGCTCCAACCTAATGTACTACCACATGCTGAACAAACATCTAATTTGACTTTTTTTTTTGGTAGATTCGGTTGTGTCAGAAGTAGAAACAATTTTTACAGGTAAATCTGGAAAATATACTTATGCAAAAAAAAAAATCGAGATATCCTGTCTACAACCATCAGGTGACATCTCTTACCATAATGACTAACGAACTAGAGAAGTTTGAGTAAAATCCATTCATTTAGTACTATTTATTATTTATAAGAAAAATAAATTGGTGGGAGTACACGAGCAACTTCATGCTTGAATAAAACCCAATAACCTTTAATCATACAAACCGATGTAAATGTTTTTTTTTTTTTTTTTTTATTGATTTCCTTAAAACCTCGGTACAGTTCTTACAGGAGTATGATTTTCATTTTTTTACGCACCGACGTTTACGTATCATTTTATTCATTATAACTTGACACCTATCAGTTATTATTTTGATAGAGTCCACCGTGCCTTTTGTGATGACGGTATCAGTTTCTTTGTCTACAAAAAATTTATTTTGGTTATTTTTATATTTTTGTTGATCACATGAGATCCCAGGTTTCCATCTCACGCCAAGCACTCTCCTGAGATGAGTTTTTGGCATGAGATAGTTACCTGGGACGTAAGGTATGATTTATTAGATGGGTGTTTTCAGTCATTAATCAATTCAAAGAATAACAAAGTCACTTACCTAGCCCTCTTATCTGGTTTTTTAAAACCAAAAGGTGTTGTATTCGCTTGCTTCTTTCTTGATACGCTTCAAGTACATGTGGCCACCAGAATTTCTTGCTGCCAACACCAGGTTCCACCTTAATGCTCCCAAGTTCTGAAGTGGGAAGTGGAAAGGTCGACTCGGTTGTCATCGTATCTCCCTCTTTGTTTTCCATCTGGTAAAGTATAAAAGGAAATTTTGAATTAGTTCCGACTTATTACTTGCAGCCCCAAAATAGTCCATACCAATAAATTGACATGAAATTGAGTTAGTTCATAATATTCAGAGGCACGTACCATAACCCAAAATAACCCCAATTGACAATCATTTGAGTTGTGAAAGTAAGTTACATGACTGTATGTTTTCAATCATAACAGATCATGCATTATTTTTGTTGCTGGTACCATTACCAAAAATAAAAAATTTAATTTTGTGAATTTTGTTCAAATACATTCGGGGAATAAAAAAACCAATTTGTGATAGCCCTGAGATAATAAAGCATGCACATAACCTATACTATGCTTTAATTATGTTATTAAAATAATAAAATCAAACAAAATGAAACTTGGTAAAATCTAAATCAAATATGTATATTTGTATCTACTATTTTGTTTTACTTAAACTATTACTTTACCTCAAAAAACTAGAAGATTTTTGTTGACAAGCGGGAAGGGCAGGAGATAATGAAGAAGCGGCAGCAAGAAAGAGGATGGTTAAGTGAGCGAGCTCGAAGTTCATTATCGGCAGAACTNTTCATTATCTCCTGCCCTTCCCGCTTGTCAACAAAAATCTTCTAGTTTTTTGAGGTAAAGTAATAGTTTAAGTAAAACAAAATAGTAGATACAAATATACATATTTGATTTAGATTTTACCAAGTTTCATTTTGTTTGATTTTGTTATTTCAATAACATAGTTAAGGCTTAGCATAGGTTATGTGCATGCTTTATTATCTCAGGGATATCACAAATTTAGAACCTGATTACTGTTACTTGAATGTTTAGAGCTAGTTTTTAATTTACAACCGTCTGTGACTAGTCGATTAAGCTTTGTGGTCACATTATTTTTACTTGCAGTTTGTAATTATAACCTATATATACTTTTACGCATACTTAGATGGCTTGGTTAAATCACGAAAGTCAACGTCTTCGACAGATTGACGAAATTGTGGAGGAGCTTGAAGTAGTTCATGTACAGGGAAGCGTCGATGATAAAAGTTGGTTCATTATTATTTTATGAGTTAATTTTATACAACAACTAAAAATTAACACATATGTCAATTAAATTTAGTCAAGGATATGACGGAGACAGTTCTGGAATCAGAAATCATGGCCACAGCATCCGGGATAATGGGCAAGTGCAGTCGAAGTGTGTGCAGCCATATGAATCTATATGATTCAGAAGATTACGCAAATAAATTAGTAAGTAAAAGTTTTACGAATTTACAATTCATCTTTTAATTTAATTAGTAGTGTTATTTAATTATAATTTTTATTATTTTCGTTTTAAAGAAGGAGTACGTGTGCAACCTCTCAAATAGAGATGAAATTCATCCATTGGCAACACCAGATTGGTCACTGTTGGGAAAAACGGTGATGAAGTTCTTCCCAATAACGCCAACATACCAAAATCTGTTGGGTAATTATTTTCATTATTAATATATACATAGATATCAATCGCAGAACTAAAAATGCAAAAACGGTGGTGCTACTTTAAACGTTGGTAGCCAAGTCGTGCACTCTTTTCGGTGGCTTAATCTGGGCTTATACGAAAGCAAAAACATAGTCATAGTAATTAAAACACAAATCTTTATATTTTATGCCCTGAATCAAAAGTGTTAGTGGTTGTATAAAAATAGTAAATTAAAGCCAAAATCACATGAGTAGCAATATTTACGCTCGAATGGAGACACAAAATCAAACAAAATTTTTTTTATCGAAACGTCTTTACACCAGCTTTCATTTAAGCCCAATAATAACAATCGAACTGTTGAAGGAGCTTAGCTACATGTGTTAGAAAGAGACACAATTTTTCAAAAATCGATGAAAACACTGACTTTTATAAAATTTCTTATAACTTTTGACTAGTTAATCTTATAGTTGCATCCCTTTAGATGATATGATATTTGTTACTAATGTTGTGTACAGTAAAAATACCATTAAAAAAATTTTTTTGATTAAATTCTTTTTGAAATATTTTGCAGGTACATCTGAGCAAGTTACGACAGAATAACCCATATACGCATCATTTTTTTTAAATGTTTCATAACATTTTAGGTACATTAGAGTCGACTCCGGAAAAACCGGTCGTCAACGCTGCCAAGGCAGTTGTAGTACGGAAGAAACAGGACAATGCTCCTGTACGACACCCGGATACGTCAAAAAATGAAAAAATAAAAGATCACAACAAGACGAAACTATCTAAAATTACTGACCTCATTCGCAGTGCCAAGGGGTCAGTAGATTTTTTTAAACTAGTTCTCCATCCCACGGACTTTGCAAAAACTGTGGACAATGTTCTTTGCGTAGCTTTTCTCGTTCGCGATGACATTGTTAAATTTATATTGGGTAAGAATAAATATTCTACTGGCTTTATTGCACCAATGTATTGTTTTTCAATGCATATTTTTAACATCTTGTTCGGTGTTTACAGATAATGATGGTTTGCCGCTCGTCAGCGTATGTAGCGACGAGGATAAAGCTGATGCTACAACAAGTAGCAAAGTCCAGAACGTGTTAAGTTTATCGATGCGACAATGGAAAGTAAGTATTAATGAATAACATACATTAATGCTAAGAACGTTATTGGTTACTTTGTTACTATTTATATAATTTTATTTGCAGGAATTAGTTAAAGCTTACGGCATTGTCGAACCGATGATAGACTTGCAGTAAGAGGCGTGTGTACAATTTGTAAATTTTAGTGTAAATATTTTTACAATAATAATACTACAACAAACACATTGTATTGTTTATAAACTTACCTTTTTTTCCCATCCATTTGACAATTTTCATAACTTTACGTTTATTATTTTGTATGAAAAAAACTTTATATTTTACTCAATTGTTTATCGCTTGAAAAGGCAATGGAATACTCTTCCTCATAAAAGCCTAAAATGTTGATTCACTAAGTTTGTTAAGGAGTTGCATAAAACTTTATATTGCTTCTGTATAATTTTTATCTATGCGTGCATTGGCATAATTAGATTACTTATTAGTTTCATACCTGCAATTCTTTACATGTATGTAAAGGGTATTTTTGCCCGTTGATTTTCTTAAATAAAATAAATAATATAAANACTTAATCGTTTTCCTTGTTTAGAAGTTTCATAAACGTTGTTTTTCCTCTTCTTGTGGTTTGCCTTTTTAATATCATGATCATATTCAAATTCCTGTAACAGAAATAGGTAATGCAGCAATTTTGTGAGATATTTAATATTAATTTGCTTAATTTACCGAGTGTGTCCGTTTTATACTATCGGAATTCACATGGGTATGCGCGTCAGTGTACAGCCTTAGTATTGGGCGTTTAATCTGGAAACAAAATAGAGAACATATATTATGAACAATAGCGTATCGAATAATATTAAATGTTAATAGATAACTTACGGAGTTATCATCTTCACTACTTGTACTATGGTCACTGTCAGAAGATATTACAATGTTTTCATTTTCAATGACGTGGCGACAATTTGTAATTGGAATAGTAATGCTGTTATGGCTCGACGTCAAGGGTTGATCATAGCCGTCGGGCCTAGACGTTGTAGGCAAAATCTAAACACGACAGTGATATTTAGTAGATGACGAAATGACAAACGAAGACTGTATTTATTTAGTTTTACTACGATTTTCAGCAAACACCATCGTACATAGTTATTTTCATTACTCCGTCTACTTGGTGTTTATCTTATATGCGACAGCTGGTGCAAAAAAGCCAGAGTAACCAAAAATGTTTCTAAAAATTTACTGCTTACAATAAAGGCCACGTTTTTTTTGTTGTTGGTCGGACGGAAAAATATACTTATATTTACTATATATACAGATTTTTTTGTTTATTCATCATCGCCTGTAGGCTCAGACATGGCATTCTTTTACACAAGCAGTGTTAATTAGGCGAGACCCGAATGGTGACCAAGCGGTCACCCATCCAATTACTAACCGCGCCAAATGCAGCTTAACCTCGAAGATCAGTGGAACTGCAACTCTACCGTTGCGCCACCGCGACCACTTATGTATACTGATATTGGACCAACCGACCAACTACAAATAAACACATGGACCACCTGTTCATCTTCCACTGTGCCTATATTAGATCAATCTGTTGACGACCGAGCGGCTATACATAGCATATAAGGCCGTAAGTGCGAAAAATAACGCCAAAAATGAACGGAATTTTGTAATACTTTTTTTAAAACATCAGTTCGTTTTGGTCTTCGTTTCGGTGGGCTTTTGGGACAGCAGCTTCGTTTTTCGGCATCGATGCGCTCTTTGAAATCTTGCAAAATTTTTGTTGCAACTGCAGACTCAATAATGAGACGCTCAACCACATCCATTCTACAGTTTCCATCGGTTAACGTTGGCTGCAACAATTGGATCTTCGACTTAATTGTGTTTATTTAAATTATGTACATATGAATAACTTAATAGCTATTTACGTTTACATCTCCATCTGAATCAGTAGGGGATAAAGAAGGTGCATCATCATTTTTTCTTTGTGTCGTAGGCTTATCTGATTTCTCAATTAGAATCTGTTTTGAGGGTGGTGGTGTCGATGATTTAGATGACGGTAGTTTTTGTCGAAGTGCTCGTTTTGATGACAGGATTGGTGAAGGTGGTGAAGGCGATAATGGTGAGAGTAATGATGAATTTAATGGTAAATGTGTTGTTGGTTTAAGTGATGGTGAAGGTGGACATAGAGATAAATTTGGTGTGGGTGGAGTCAATGTAGAAGGAGTTAGTGGGGGGGTTGACTCCAATTGCCCTGGTTTGGATGCAGGTGAAAGTGTGGTTGAAGATGGTTCGTTCTGGTCTGCTGTGTTATTCCGATTTTCGTCGTCACTAATAGTGTCAATGTCCCCTTCCAGTTGTAAACCTTGGTCTTGGTCCAATTCTTGGTCGAGTTCATCAGTTGGAGAGAGTGGACAAGATGTAGTTGGCTGAGGAGAAATGAAAAAAGTAATGAATATACAGAAAACCACGCAGATGAAGTAGGTACAAAAAAAAGGTAGCTGATATTGCTGAAAATCAAATATTCAAATCAATTCAAATTACTACGTAATTGTCTTACGGTGTGATGCTCTTCGACATTGTACATAATAGAAATTGAGTCGTGCACAGGAAGGCCTTTATTATGCAAAAGATTACTATACTTCTTCTTCCATACCTATGATATTACAAAGTTTAAATTATTAATTTGCTTATTTGTTCCGAAAAATAAACAACAATCTACATTTATTGATAACAAACCTTCTGCTTTTTTTGACGTGCCAATGCTAAAGTAGCAAGTCTTCTAGCTGCTACTTCGTCAGTCGTGTCACACTCTTTGCCAAACGTGTCTTCCTTGCCAATCATGGACCACTGGTTTCGAATAGCATGGGAATATACTGATCTCATTGGGAAAACTTCCATGTATTTACGTACAAAGCTCACAAGTTGACCTTTGAAATCACGTAATGAACTTGACCCTTCAAAACCCAGGGTTCCACGAATTAAGGAACCTATTAAATTAAAAATAATAATTTATTAAAAAATAATTTTCATGGTCAATATAAAAGTGGAAATAAAGATCTACCTACGAGTGTACTCGGCTGCAGTAGATGCTGCACAACCGTCTCAACCCTAACGGATCCTTTTATGCGCGCTACCCCTGTTCCTTTTTCGCGCTGTATCAGTGTCTTAATTGCATTTGACTGGAACGCAGTTTTAAGTTTTTTTATGAATGCATCTTTTCCAAATCCTTGTCCTCTTCGTGCACTGATAGCAACTTTCATCAAAAAATAATACAATTTTCTGGTAATCATTAGACCTTCATTGCCACTTTCTGGATCAATTTGCACGGTATCGACATTGTTTATGACGTCATCAGTAGTAGGATTAAATTTTGAAATTCTATACATAGCAGCGGTCAATGGAGGCAGGATAAACTTATTGCTCCTAAACAAGATAGGGCCGTAAGGCTGCCTCAACCGAAGTCTTTTTTCGTCGGTCATTGGAAACGGGTGTTTAAATATAAGGCATCCATTAAAAGAGTTGATTGTTGAGGAAACTAAACAAAAATTTTATCATATGATTATTATGAATGTGTGTGACAAAAAATTCGTGTATTTGAGGTTGAACAATTTTAATATAATTTTAGTTGGATTGTAGAGTCAATAGTTTAAATAAGGGTAATGAAGATGTTCATAAGGTTAAACAGGTTATTTTGTATTTCAAATAGAAAAATTACTTTTCAATCCATCTGAAGGGCGTGGTAGCAAAGAGCGCCAAACAACACTGTTAATGTTTCTTACGCCGTACAAAAACCACTCTATTTTTGTTTCTCTGTCGTAGAGCTCTTGGAGCTTACTTCCAGACATTCCGTCTGAACCGTACTGGTCCACAACGTTCATCCCAGCTTGCAGTGCTCTCACATCTTGTAAAAGATTATGAGATCGGAAATATCGATCCCAATGATGTACAACGTAAATCGCCCCGGCTTCTATAATTTTCTTTGTGCTAGGCAGAATAAAGGAGCAACTTTCGTAAGAGTCACAAAGCTTATCAAACCCTTCAGACCCGACAAATGTTCGAACTTCTTCAATTCTATATGCAGCTCTTTGAGACAAGTAATTGGTAAGAATCGACTCATACCCAGATATGAGAGCTTTTGCGTCATGATATAGGTGCTTTAATACATCGTGGTTCTTGTATCTATGAAACGCATGCATACATGTACATTAGTTGATTGTACACTGAAAAAAGGCCACTATAGCCTGTCGATTCAAGCAGCTACTTTCAGGCTAGGATAGTCTGTGAGCCAAGCAGAATCTGCTTGGCAGCCAACGCCAACCTGCAGAAATATACAAGGTGTTCAGTTAGTGAACAGTCACATTTGCCTCGGCTGCCAAGCAGATTCTGCCTTTTTTTCAGTCCAAGTATATTTCTTGATTTCATCTAGATTAATTTTGCAGCACACAAATGTGGAAAAAAAATGAGATTCATTGCGCATCTCACAGAGAATCGAACCAAGTATGTACTTAAATGCTCATGCTTATTCAAGATGTAGCATTCAAAATGTAGTTTATAGCTGTTATCAGATAATTCATTCAGAAAGTAGCCAATGACGGAGCAACTGTTCAACTGTAACCTTATACATTTGCCAATAAATTTAAGTAGCCATCATAATTGATAGATCAAAAACCAGATGCGCCCTATTTTGCTTCACATTTTACTGAGACAAAATGTACTTACTTATATCCACCAGCGATTAAATACCCAGTGACAGACCCAACTCTCTGAAATGGTTCGGTTCTCACAACGTGGTGTTCGGGATAATACCCTTGAATATACGTCACATGATCCCAAAAGACTTTTCCCTTTGAGTTACTGATGCTGTTATATAGATACTTTCTGTTAGACACATAATGATTTCATTAAATTGGCATTTTCTGGATGTACGTACCTGGTAGTAAAGTTACCATAATCACGGAAAAAAAAATTGGGGTAATGAACAACATCTGACCGTCGATTGAACAAGTCCACTCTTTTCATATCTTGATACTTGGCGACTATTGCATATCCAGTCATGGGAGTTAATGTATTGGCAAGATGAATCTGTGCAATGACAATTTCGCTTTTGTTGCTGATGTCGATGTTAACGGTATCGAGCAGGATTTTTACGAAATTCGGCACATGGTTGTAATCGCTTGTTTTACTACCGTGCTTGAATCTGAAGGGAGAAAAAAATCATCATAAAATAAGTATTTTTCTGTATTTAGAAAAAAATTGCCTGTTATTTGTTCATACGCTTCGTGAATGACTAGTGCTACCTTATGACAACATGTTATTGTTACATTTTGACTTTACCTAAGATACAGCACGTTCACTATACCATTTGAAACCTTCCATGCCTGGCCTTCAGTACCATATTGCAGTTCTTCAATCAGAGTGGAGCAAAATAAATTCCAATCTTCAGGAATGATGGCTTGCCTTTTTTTATCATCAGAAATAATAAAATTTGCGGATAGATAAGAGGAGCGAGCATTGAGCGATTTTTCGCTTATCGTTTGCACGGATTTCCGCACGACGGCGTTGAAAAAGGACTGCCATACTCCTTTCGTCGTATGCATCAGTTCGGTTGGAACGGCGTAAACCACACTAATGGACCGCTCATCATATCCTCCTAGTTTGAACTGATACCATTGATAGGCTCCATCAGGGTCAATAATAGACGTGGTTTTTCGCTGATCACAAGGCAACACAATGTTGTCACCTACAACAATTTTAGTGAACATTAGATACCGTAAAGTTTGATTATACAGGACCCCAAAAAAAAATAAATTGGACAGGTACCTTTCAGCAACAACGCATTTCCTTTGTATTTTGAGGTGCTGACTTCATTCCCTATGTTCAAATTGCCCTATCACATCACAATTTTTTACACTCGTTTACATGGCGTCTATTTTAATTACTGAAATAAAAGCATTGCCGCTCATGGATACGTTTTTAGTTGTTAAAAAAGAATTGTGATGTGATTGAGCTATTTGGACCCAAGGAATGAAGTCAGCGCCTTAAAATACATAAGAAATGCATCGTTGATGAAAGGTACCTTTCCACTTCATTTTTTTGTGGTCTTGTGTTATCCCAATTATAGTTGTATGTATTATGTAACAAAGTTGTTACATAACTTGACATAATTGTAACTATTTCATGTGTAAAAGTGTAACGTTGTCATTGGTACATACTAACATATAAATTAACTCTGGTCTTTGTACTTTGAAACGAATGTTCAAGTCTGCAGAGATTTTTATTTATATACTGAAAAATAACAGACATATTACACAAACTGGACATACTTGTGGCGAGTCGAAAATTCTGCGTAATTTGAAATATAGCAGGAGTTCTTCCCACAACTACAAAGGAGTCCAAATCGGAAGTAACGGATTCTAATATTGTGTCATATCGTCCTTGTAATTGTCTAAATTTTGGTATCGAGGCAGGCAAAGAACCATTATCATAATCATCACCACCATCATTATTGCACTCAGCTGCACTGGGTACCTCTGCCTCCTCCGTTACTCCACTTCTTTCACAAGAGCTTACAAGATCTCGTATATACTGCATATCTTTTTGAAGCGTAGAGGCTGCAGCTTTCTCAGCCCGTTGAGATTCACTAAATCGTAAGTTACGATTATATTAATACATAATAATGTGAACAACCGTGTCTTTACAACGTTATGTATTTATTATGTAAAAACTAGCAACTTTATCAAAAAAGATGGGTTTGCGCATATTTGCATTGTAAGGAATATAAAAAAAGCCCAAACTTGGTAAAATTCATTGAAAACTTGAGGCAAAAAAAAAAAA
>NW_019380672.1:41280-51821 GCF_000648655.2 Copidosoma floridanum
GACAGGTGCTAGTTTTTGGTGGTAAATGGCGTTTATGTTTTTTTATTTATTAAATTAAGCAACAAAACGGCCAGTAAGCCCTCTAGGTTGTCTGGTGATTAGCACTTTTATAATTTTATTTTTAATATTTATTAACAGAGCAGCCAGTAAGCGCCCCAAGTTGGATGGTAATTGGCGATTGTGTTATTTATTTATTATATTACTCTACAGAGCGGCTAGTAAGCGCTTTGGCTTGTTAACCGATTGGCACCTGTGTTATTTCATGTTTTTAATTAATATACGAATCGGCCAGTTAGAGCTTTAGGTTGTGAAGTGATCGGCACATGTGTTATTTTATTTATTTAAATCATGGACCTTACGGCCAGTAAGGACTCCGGGTTGAGTAGTGATTGGCCCATGTATTATTTTAATTTTTATATTAATCAACGAAGGAGCTAGTAAGCACTCCGAGTTAAATGGTAATTGGCGCATGTGTTATTTTATTTATTATAATCATTAACAAAGCGACCTGTTAGCACCCTGGGTTGTGTGGTGATAATGGCTTAAGTCATTTTATTTGTTTTATTAATATACCAAACAGCCAGTAAGCGCCATGGGTTGTGTTGTGATTGGCGCTTGTGTTTTATTATTTATTTAGTTAATAAACTAACCGGCTAGTAAGCTCAGCGTCTTGTGTGCTTGTCAGCAGATGTGTTATTTCAGAGATAAGTAGGGAGATTGCCAGTGCCTATGTTAATGAGTGTGCTGATGTTTCAGCGCTGATTTAAGCGCCAATCTATCGTGGTCAGCAGAGAAACCGGGCACATGTTTTCTATTGGCTGGCGGCTTGTTGGCTCGACTCACGGGGAGAGGTGAGGGGAGATCAGTGAGGGAGACATGAGAATCCAAATGTGGGCGTTGTTGATGGAGATGGAGATGGAGGAGAAGCTAAACCTATAACGGGCTATATATTTATAGCTATAGTGGTACTCTGCTAATACGGAAAAGAGCTGCGCGTATTACTTTTCTCGCTTTTCCTCCCTGAAAGAAAGATAAGCTTTTTTAATGCAGTTGATCATTCGTTCAACTATATAAACAAAAACATAATTTTCTGGTTATTAACAATTTTTTTTTCATTTTTCAAAAAATGACAAGCTGAACGCAATTAACATATTATTATGCTTTATAAATAAACGAGCGCCTTTATCCGATTAATCCAGTGCGCTCCATTGTTCTTCATTTTTATGATAAGTGAAATTATTGAATAATAAATTAAGGCATTCACCACAACGACACAGTACGCTCAAATATCTTTTGTACTAAGTAATATTACTTACTAATATACTGAGTACCTTTACCTGAATACCCTATTGCACTAATATCTTTAATTGTTAATTTATATTTTTTTACCATTAATACCTAGCTTAACGGCAATAGTACGATAAAGCTTAAACGAAATCTCAAGCTTCGAATCTTTACGATAAACATATGTAACTTTTAGTCTCATTATACCCTAAGCGTTAATGGCTTAGATGGCTAGAGCAGGAGAATGAATCATAATTTGCGGCTCTGGGTTCTAATCTTACTCGGTGAAAATTTTTTTTTTGACTACAACACTACTTTAAATATTTCACACTTCTTTTTATGATTATTTGGGTATTTTGTTTTACTAGTGACCAGAAACATTTTTTTTGATTACTTTTTATGAAGAAGTAATTATCAAAAAAGAAAGTCATTACAGCTTTGTTTTTGGTAATACTTGTAATAGGTTATAATGAAAAAATGCACGTTCTCTCTGTAGTTTTTCCGGGCTGGAGACCGGCACTTTAAATGTGGCCACATTACGCGCGTGTTTTTTTTTTTTTTTTTCAATTTGTCGAGTGCTTGACGAATTTATTGAAAATACTACTTCAAGACAAACATTTATTTAACTTGTATTTTACTGTGTATTCTTTTTAGATAGTATCGATATCTTTTCCCCTTTAATAAGTAACATCTTGTGTTAATGAATAAGTACTAAAGTATAAAAAATTTTTCCGAAATTTGTTATCCTACATAACGTTATTGCTGTGTACATTGTAGATATTAGTACGATATCTTACCAAATATACTGTTACTCTATCGTAATGGTCACTTATCATTCATTTATCATAATTTATTTTGTGAACTGAAGCAGCTAAAGTTGTTCTATACGCAGTAAATAAAGGTACTTCTAGATTTTTCCGCACTACGTTGCATTATCACTTATGAGATTTTTTTTAAATTTCTTTTCCAACAGACCCAATGCTCAATTTACTTAAACCATTTTCTAAAATTTTTGGTTATATTTAAATGTACTTGCCTCTGACTATAAATAAATAAAAAATTATGGCTCCACTGTGTTGTGAAGCACATGGTTTATTATTTCTAATAACTACGTGTTTTTCTCGGATATTAAGTAGGTAATATAAAATATAGTATACGGTATTCAGAAATCATTGTTGTTTCTAAAAACCACAAGGTAATTGGAAAAAACCATTTGGTCTACCATATAATTTTACTACGTGGTAGATCCACGTGGTGTATTGAGCAAATCTCAACTATTCAATTTTTTTTTTCGAAAAATTTATTTCTAATCAATGTTTACAACAATACTTGTACATCTGATTTTACATAAAACTTTTTACATCCAGACCAAGCTTTGTACTACTGGCCATGAGAAAATATATACTTGTTAAAGTAAATATCAAATTGCTGATAACTTTGTCCTTGGAACGTATTGACTGCTATTAACATGTTTCTCGTAACAGCAATTATTCTTTATACAAAATAAAAGGTACAAACGAAATCGTTATAGAATTCCACGTAAAATTTATCATCTATTTCTGCTGGTTATTATTGAAACTAATTATTATCTATAAAGCTTCATGTATAACGCAGCTATATATATCACATGTATGTGATATAGTATGTGATATTAAGCGCTAACCTCTTTACCTGGTTGTAGATGGAGAAAACAAAAATTCTCAGAACCAAGAGGAAGTCGCTAACAACATAACTTACCATCGTAGACGCAGACAAAACAATAATGTGGATGGTAAAAACCTAGTTTATTAGTAATATTGTAATAAGTAAGTAGAAACAGCACATCCATTATTAATTAGCTACAACGCGCCGTTTTGTTTCCGACAATTCATATTGCTGATTAAAACGTAAAAGTGAGATAGAGAATATTGACATTGAAAAACATGAACGGTGTAGATACACATATACTATTGAGTAAGATTTGGATACATGTTGGTGCTTTTTTTAATCACTTATTACAAGATCTCTAGTTTTATTCTGTTAAGTATATCTGGTATATCTTGCGCTAAGGTAAAGCGCGATATATTCATGGGTCTGTCTCAAGCATAAATATAAGCGCGTCTTCTTAGCGTAAATTATGCCGGGTACACCCGATACGTTGCTTAACTGAATGAATCTATTGCTTTTTCACGATAGTTATGAACATTAGAATGAAAATCGCTCACATCTTTGTATTTTGCAGATTCTTTCTTGCAAAGAGCGAAAACAAACAAACCATTAAAGCAAAAATTCCAAGTGTCAGAAGGTAAAACAATTTTGTTACATAACATGGTTACAAACTAATGAGTTAATGGTATATAATAGATATGAAAATACGTTTTTAGATGTTGTTCATTTAAATCCAAGGAACGTCGAGCGGTTTGTTGCAGTGGACGGTCAAGTAAGTGTATTACATAATGTTTTACTTTATAAATAGAGTAAAGAGGACAGCTAAGGGAGGAAAACTCATAAGCCAGCAAATTTTAGTAGCATTGCATAGCACTATACTGCCTGTATCATATATATACATTTATATTTCCGTGTTTAATCAAATAAATCTGTCTGAGACGACCAATACAACTAAATTTCAAAACAGTATTTTGTCATTCGTTTATAAAGTACATGCACTGAGCGAAAAAACTATAAATTTTACCGTGACAGCGTGGACACAAATTACCGTGCAGTTTGGTGATCGCGGGACAAAACGTCGCGTCGGACTATTTACCGAGCCACCGCTAAATTTTACCGTGCAGCACATTAAAAATTACCGTCTGCTTCTATGAAAATTGTCGTCCACACGACAAAAATTTCCCTGTGCAAGCTGAAAAATTCCACTGGTATTTTATTCCATGCTATTTAACATTAAATTTATTATTTTATTGTCTAATGACAATAAGTTGCCATAAAAATAAGGAAGAAATACTTTCTACTTGATTTTACAAACATTAATACGTGTGTACCTATACGCACTCATGCGCTGAAAAATATACGTACATACAGGTATATACGTATTATCAGGTATATAGGAATTATCTAAAATAATAAATAAATAAACCCCAAGCAATTGAACCCAAAAACCCAATGCTAATTAACCCAGTAACACGGAACGCCTACTGGCCACTTTTAAATTTAATGCTTTAAATAATAACAAAAGCTCCAATCGCCACAAAAACCGGAGCGCTTACTGGCCGCTTTGTTAATTGATATAATAAATAAAATAACAAAAGCGCCAATTGCCCCACAACTCGGGGCGCTTACTGGCCAATTTGTNGAGAATCCGAGTTGTATCCTCGCCTTTCCTGCATCGCTTATGCCAATAACTCTTTTAAGCACATCGGTGTCTGCGATTTATGAACAAAAAATTTACAGGTTGGGCCAAGCTCGTCACTCATTGGTAGCTCATTTGAGTCTTAATGTATTTTATGTCATAATTATTAAGTAACCAATAAGGAGCGAGCTTGACTTTTGGAGTACACCTACGAGTCTAAGGAGTTACCGTAATTATGTATACTCACTGTAATTGTCTCATGAGAGGTGAATACACTATAAAAAAAAAATTTATACGTAGTCGATTTCTCTTTACTTATGTAGAAATTTATTAAAGGTAAGGTAAATGTATCAAACGTTGGCCATCTTAGTAGACTAATTTATAAAGTACTCCATAAATATGAAAAAAAAGTAAAATTTTTAGTCCTAATGAGCATTATTTTATAGTTATAACACTCTTTTGAGCTGTACCAAAAAGAAAAAATTTTTTGCATACACAGAAAAAAGCTTTTATTTATCATTTGACATGATTGAATGTCCCAATTCTTGGCCACTGTAGGAAAAACTTGTCCCTTTGGCCAAAACTTCAAGTCCCAATAACTGGCCAGTCGTACGAATTGTACGCAATTAAGGTGGCTCCAGTGGCCTCAATGTTAAAATTATAAATAACCCAACCGAGGTGAATAAAATTGAATTACATTCTTTGAATTCCCATTTTTCTATTAGTATAAAAAAAATTAAGGTTGCCGATGAAAATTGTAAGAAATCATGCTTACAAAATCGTAGTTTTAAGACGGGTTATATAGGAAATGCAAGCTTACGCAATATACAACCTACTGCTGCACTTATATAAATAACCCGTAAGGTGTAAAAAACATACTATGTTGTATAAATTATTACGCAGTTTTCGATGACATGAGAAAAGTGTCTTGTTATCGAACAAAATCTTTAAATAATCGGAGACTAAGTATACAGTTGCGAGTGCAAGTCAGCTCTCAGCTGCCTGCATTCTGCAGAGTACATATATATAGGTATAACTACTGTTGAACTTAGGAGCGTACCGTAACAGTTCATCAATTAGGGCACCATAAATTTTTTTTGTTTTTTTTATATTAATTCACTAAAGTAACAGATATAATGTAGAATATGGCTTACAACAGTCTCTACGATAATTTTATACCATATTTTAAAGAAAATAATGATTAATTTTTAGTCTCCCCATTTTGATACGGCACTAGGCGCTGGAGCCACCTTAAGAAAGTTGATACATTTGTCGCATTATTTAAATAAGTAGCGTAACTACTCAGTTTCTTTGATAAAATATCGCGAGTCCAGTCAATGGTGCGACGTGTCAGTGATAATACTTGTAATATAATACTCAACAAAAATCTAGCTAGCAAAATATTTGCAATGTAGTGTTATGAAATAAAGTATGTTATTAATTGTTTAAACAAATATATAAATACTTAGAGACTTGTTTCCGTAAAATACAGAGGATTTTCCGTGCTAAACTATTTACGACTTTTTGACGTTTGTACCTACACGTCGCAATATTTTACGAATTACATTAAGAGAAATTTGGCATACATAATAAATATGGCCCATATGCATGGGCACGCTTTTGTTCGTCTCCACTTGCGATTGTTGCTCGCTCGGCTCTTTTTTTTACTTCGTATTTGTAAACCCATTTAAGAGGGAGCTTGCACGGTTAGAGACGTTATCGCAAGGGTGTACGAACAATTGTCTAGTTAAAAAATACGGAAGACTTAGACTTGATTGCCATATTTTAAATTTGCACGCGTTTCAGTTATGAGTACGTGATTTGCCACTAACTCTGTAGTCCAATTGTGGAACGTAACGTTAACGAGTCTTTGAATCGGAAAGTGCTTGCAAGTTCTCATTTTATTACTTCTTACTTCAATTGCTGAATATGCATTATCTATACTACAGAATAATAACAAGGCATTTTAAGATGACAATCAGCGAATCATTTTTTAAAAGTACCTTTTTGCTTATGCTAAGATGAAAAGAGTAAAAGTAAATTAGGTTTGGGAAATAAATCGGTAACATGAATGCGAAGAGCTAAAGTACCGCGAATCGTGGCAAGAGATTTCAAATACAAAAAAGAAAGTACAGCGTAAAAGAAAGAGAGAGAGAGAGATTAAAGCAGTGAAATATGTATAAAAATGTTCACCTTCAACATGCATGTTATACCAATATATTTGGTGGTACGGGCAGGAGGTGGGGCGTCCAAAGGGGTGGAGAAAAGATCAAGGCCCTCTCACGGGCGTCATTCGCGATATGCTAACTTGCAATATTAAAAAAAATTTTTTTTTTATGAAAATGAGGGCCCAGCTCATAAAATATATACATATTATGCACTTGGTATCTTTAACAGTTGCAAGTTAACGCGTGTATGTATGCATTTGTACAAATGAAAGCGCCGTCCATTCCTGGATGGAAAAATAGAATTTTGAGTTGCCTGAAAGTATACCTTTGCTGGAAATAAATCAAGGAATTTTTGGGAAAGCTTTAATATGAACAAAAGACAACTGTTTCAACAAATTCATAAAATTTTGGCATCTTAAAGTATAAAGTTCGTAATTTTTTTTAATACAGATTGATATTTCTTTGTAACAAAAAATGAGTTCTCCGTTATGTAGAGAGTTGTGTCAAACTTACACCACAATAGTCAAATATATTCCAACAGTGAATCTGCGTGACCAAATTTTTTAAAATTAAGTTCAACTTTAAGATGTATCAAATTGCGAAAAAATGCAGGCTTTGCAATAAGTATTTACATGTAAAAGCTTAAAGCAAAAATTGAAACTTAAATCTTAACATTTATTCAATTCACTAAAATTTAACGAAAAAATTATAATTTGTTAACAACAATGTTACTTTATATAGCGCTGAAATGTAAAAAAAAATTTTTAATTAGACCATAAGTGAGCGTATGTAAGGGCTGTATTGTTTATATATGTCTATATAATATATGTACAATTAATGTATATACATATAGATATGCATATATGTGCAACTACTAAATTACTATAAATTATTGTTGCACATACAAAACGTTAGAAAAGTACTTATCTGAACAAAAATGTTTTTTTTTTTTTTTTTTTAGGAAAACATTTTAAAAAATTACTAATTTAATAAAACCTAAGTATTGCAAAAACAGAATAATAAAGGGAAAAAAAAAATGCCTTGGGGCGGGTGCGAACCTGGTACCTCCGGGATCAAAAGAAGCAAGAAGTCTGACCCACTGCGCTAACTCAATCGTGGATTCCTAACGTTCAAACGTTACATATGTTTATGGGAAGTTTTCAAAGCTTAAACTACTACACACTATTGTTGTACGCATTAAACGTTAAAAAAGAACTTGACTAAACTTT
Source organism: Copidosoma floridanum (assembly GCF_000648655.2). Next base: position 49,248 of record NW_019380672.1, read on the forward strand.
TTTTTTCATAGAAAAAAAAAAAAATTATTTTGTCGTTTATAGTCGATTAAAAAATTTTTTAATAAACCTGTGAACGAGAAAACAGAAAATCAAAAAGAGAAACATGTTCAATTTTTTTAATAATAATTTTGCAACAATCTGTAAATCTGTTTTTATTGCAACAATTTATAAATAGTCTAGTTTTTTTAATAATGATTTTACAACAATCTATATACATGTGTTTACTTATTGTATAAATTTAAAAAAAGTATAAGACTATTGTAAGTGGGCACTACTCTGGAACCTTTGGGTCCAAAAGAGAGTGCCAAACCAAATGCGTCATCTTAATGGCTATTATATAGAAATTAGATGTTATATATGTTCATTGAAGCCCTTCAAAAGCTGTAGTGTACATTATTGCTGTTTTACTTGAATAAAACATTATACAACAGGCGTGCGGGAAAAAAGTGTAAGTATTGTTAGTATAGATAGAAAGGACGAATAAAATTTGTCAATAGTTTTCGCTTGACTTAGCTGTCATTATTAAGCAAACGATTCTGCTGTACTTCTTGTAGGTGCAATAATAATAATGATAGTGATTATATCTGACGACCACGTTAGGTGAAAATTAATAAGATATCGACACCATGTGTTTCAGCTCCACTTTACGCCCTCCAATAATTTATAAAACCGTCTATTTCAATAACATTTTTTAAATTTCAAAAAAATATTTATTTATTGTTACGAAATCTTGAAGTACACATCGCAAGTATTTTTTCAAATGCCTACATCAGTCATTAGTAAGGTACTCTGTTCTTAAATTTCAATACGTCATTGAAATATACATATCATTCTTAAATTTCTATTCCAAGTTTGTTAATTTTGAATATGAATTGAGAATGAAATTCTTAAATGATATATCAAACCCGTAATGTAATGGGCAATCACAGAAGTTGCACATTAAGATTCAATACATTCTTAATTTTACAAACGTTTCTGAAACTTGGCATACGAGATTCTGACTTTCCGATTACATTACATGTTTGTAAATCGTTATTCAGAAATTCGGTCGTCAATAGTTGTAATATTAATAGAATTTCTAACAGTGTGAACGAATCTGAAGCAAATCAGTCCTTTTTCATCAACAAACTGCAATGTACAAAAATTCAGGCACTTTTCTATTACTTTTCATAACTTGTGAACTTCTTTAATGCTTCCTAACTTTTCAATCAGGTTTTTATAACTACGTTACTTTTCAATATAAAAAATTAGATAAATATAAATTTTCTCGTGCACAGAAGTGTTAATGTGAATTCTGGAAGTAACGAAGAAGCAATATTGAGCCCAAATTTAGGTTAATTCATTGAGAATTCAAAGAAAAAAAATAGAAACACGTATTCTGTACCCTGTATCTCTTACGTGATATCATATTTCCCGTATTCTCTTAGAATATTTCAGTATCAAAAAAAAATTCCATAATGTTTAGAAATCAGTAAGGTTTTCCTACGGTATACACTACTTTAACAAGTGACACATTCTGCTTTTGTTTCAATCCTCAATATTTTTTGACCAAATCACGCCAACAACTGTAATATCTATACGTTTATTTTAACAAATACAACCCCGTAACTCTACAAAACGAGTCTTTTTTACGATATAATCCAGGGAATATTAAGTTTGAAATAGTAATATTACTTGACATAAATTTTGTTATTTACGCAAATGAATTTATTTTTTATGTTTAATTTTGAGGCTCTCTAGTTACAGGGTTATAGAGCCAATGTTGGGAGGGTTATAGGGTTCAAGGTTATGGGGTTACAGGGGTCTAATTGCGTGCTTCGATGCTTGCAATACGGTTCGAGATCGATGGTCATACAACCTATGCGGGGGACAATTGTTATATTTTTGTCTAATTTTAGTATGCGTGTGACCATCCATCTCGAACCTTATTGCATGTATCGAAACACGCAATTAGGCCCTGGGCTATGAGGTAACTAATTTTAGGTTATATAGTCGATCAGTTTTATGTGCCAATGTGAGAGTACCACTATTATTATGTTCGTGTCGAATACATACTGCGCAGTATCAGGTTAATGAAGATTTTGAGTTAATTGAGAATATCATATGTATATGATGTCCAGTTTTCAAGCAGGAATAAGTTTTTTTGTCTGTTATTAAAGTAGTAGTTGAGAAACCCTTTTTTTCTTTACTGAACGTTGCAAGAAAAATTATCACAGGTTTGTAATTATAGTCTAAGCCTGTAGAGTCTGTCTATTAAGTCAGAGACAATGTTACGTTTAAACTTAAAAAAGGTTACATCATATTATTTCAAATACTTATGATGTATGTGCAGGTTTACTTAGGGCTGGATATTGATGTTGATGAGGTAGGCTGGAGAAAAGTATCCATACAACCTGACCCTAATAAATTTGTACGTGAGGCAGCAGAATGTATATGGACTGCTCATGCTCTAGTTAACAGGGCTTTCTCTTTAAAAAAAATGCAAAGTCAAGCAATTTCCAGGAAGAAGTCCTTAAAAAGAGGTCGAGCATGACAAGTGGTTGCTTTTAGAAGGTAATATACATTTTAAAAAAT
>NW_019380672.1:60681-74322 GCF_000648655.2 Copidosoma floridanum
ATTTTGCAGTAAGATTTGAAAGTAAAACTTTCGCTTCATTTATCTGTATAGCTCATAACTCTAAGGCTTTTGATGGTCAATTTATATTAAAATATATTGTAGATAATAAAAAAGGTACTCCCGAGATTATTCTTAATGGGCGTAATATTATTCTTATGTCGTTAGGAAAAACTAAGTTTATAGATAGTTTAAATTACTTACCCATGAAATTGGCTGATTTACCCAAAACGTTTAGTCTTGCAGGAAATATAAAAAAAGGGTATTTTCCACATTTATTCGTTACGAGCGATAAAAATTATAAAGGTCCTTATCCAGATTCTCGCTCCTACGCGCCAGATTCTATGAACACCAGCGATCGCGCAAAGTTTTTAGAATGGTACCATAAAGTAACTTCAGACGTAAACGCGCAGTTTGACTTTAAAAAAAAACTTGTTGAGTATTGTGTGCAAGATGTTAAAATATTACGTGAAGCTTGCACGGCTTTTCGAAAAATTTTTATACAAGTTGGAAAAGTAGACCCCTTTGTTGAAAGCGTGACAATAGCAAATGCGTATTCCGTACTATACAGAAAAAACTTTTTAAAAAAAGATACAATTGGGCTTATTCCAGCAACTGGACATACACACGCAGGGCAGTTTTCTAAAAAATGCATCCACTGGCTTTTGTGGGAGAAAAAAGTAAGGAATGTAGAGATCATCCATGCAGGTAGATCGCGAGAATATCGTTCAATAGAAGGTCTTCTCGTTGATGGTTATTTAAAACCTCAAGTAGAAGCAATGAATCCAAAAGGAACCGTGTTTCAGTTTCATGGGTGTTATTTTCATGGATGTATTCGCTGTTTCCCTAACGATCGATATCAAAAATTGAACAATAATGAAACTTTCACCGAACGATACGAAAATACTATGAAAACAAGTTTTAAAATAAAAGAATACGGTTACGAAGTGATTGAGATGTGGGAGCATGATTTTGACGAATTTATAAAAAATAATAACGAGTATTTAGACCATATGAAAAATCACACAATTGCAGAAATCTGCACTATAAACCCTCGAGATGCTTTTTACAGTGGTCGTACAGGGAATATTGTCACACATTACACGATTAAAAATAATGAAAGGATAAAATATTTGGACGTTTGCTCACTATACCCTTACATTTGTAAGACAGGCACGTTTCCACTTGAATATCCAAAAAATTATAGTTGTAATGGCTGTTTAAAATTATCATGGAAAAACTTTGAAAATTTTAAAGAAAAAGTCGAAGGTTTAGTAAAATGCACAATTTTACTGGTATGGTAACATCCTCTCAGGAAGAATGTAAACACGATTTAGTGTCAGATAGGGCTTTATCCGGTACATGGGTATCCGTTGAATTAAAGAAAGCTCTAGAACTAGGGTATAAATTATTAAAAATTAATGTCATTTGGCAATTTGAAGTTGCTAAATACGATCAGACTTCTCAAAGTGGTGGTTTATTTACAGAGTATATAGACACTTTTTTAAAAATTAAGCATGAAGCAAGTGGGTGGCCCAGTACGGTTAAGACGGAAGAAGATAAATTAGAATATATCAATAATTATGAACATAAAGAAGGTATTAAATTAGACATCTGTAACATAAAAAAAAATTCGGGTCTGCGTTCTGTAGCAAAATTATGTTTAAATTCGTTTTGGGGGAAATTCGGTCAAAGGGGAAATTTATCTCAAACTAGTATAGTTAATGATTATAAAGAGTTACTAAAGGTATTATGCGATAGTGAGAAGGATGTAGAAAATTGTCTACCAGCGAATGATAGTGTTATGTATGTAACGTGGCGATATAAAGAGGAAGTGGCGCTTTCCTCTCCATGTACAAACGTTGCTGTAGCTGCATATACGACAGCTCAAGCACGTTTAAAACTTTACTCATACTTGGAAAAACTCGATAGAAGAGTTTTGTGTTATGATACAGACTCAGTAATATTTACAAGTAATAATGAAAATGTCTGTGAATATCAACCACCTACCGGCTCGTTATTAGGACAGTTAACAGATGAATTAGAGGTGTATGGTGAGGGATTGTATATAGAGACCTTTGTTTCAGGAGGACCTAAATTTTATGCGTACCGTGTGCGTACAGCTGCTGGGGGATTTCACGATGTATGCAAAGTCAAGGGTATTAAATTGAATTACGAAAATTCATTAAAAATAAATTTCGATTCTATTGTAACTATGGTTGATCGATGGAATAAAAATAATGTTGAATCAGATAACACAATAAAAATTAAAAATACGATGATTAGAAAGTCCAACATACATGAAGTGGTAACGCGTAATGAAGAAAAAACATGTGCGATAGTTTTAAAAAAGCGGTGGTTTATTTCGGAAACCTTATCGTATCCTTTTGGTTATCAGAAAAAATAAAATAAAATGAATAAATTATTTTTATTATAGATAAAGTACGCGCAATCAAAAAAGTTTGTGCTGACGGAAATTGTGATTGCCATCGGTACTGTTGTCGTGTGCCAACGTGGAAGTATTATCCACCCTATAAATCCTCTTTAAAAGGATTAGCATGGCACTCCCTTATACATATGCTTGTTAAACTCAAAGCAGATGGAGAAGTGAAAGCGTATCACGCAATGTACGAAAATCTATTAAAGCTTGATTTTATTGAGATGACCTTTGAATATGTAAGAGTGTTGGGGTATTTAAACGAGTCAAGCGTCATATGGAGGCTTCAAAAACCCGTTGAAAATTTGGAACCCAACGATCAGTTAAATACTGTACCGTACAATAGACTATTAGATGCGCATATTTTTTTAAATATTAGAACAGCAGAACTCTTACATCTAATCGATACAAATCGAATTATAAGAATTCAGTTTCATAAAGTTAGACGTTTGGATGAAGAACAACGTGATGACGGTGTGATTTATAAATGTTGCAACGGTCATTTGATAAAAAGAACATATTATAACCGATGGATTGACATAGTTAAACATAGACGTAGACTAAGATTATTGGAAAATGAATTCTAAAAAATTGTTTCAATGTATATGAAAATTACTTGATTAAACTAATTTGGTACTTTGATTTGTTTCTTATAGATCTCATGCGTACTATTCAAACATACTGCTCTTCATCGCAATGTTCATGTTTTGAAAATGTTTGTAAATTTCCTGAATGTATTCGTTTTCCAACTTTTCGCCAGACGTTCCAAGGCTTATCGTGGCACTCATTATTCCATACGTTGATAGAATTAAAAAATAAAAAGCAGATATCCGCTTATAGACCATTGTATCAAAAAATGTACATCATGAAAACAGTTTCCGATATCATATTTCATGTAAAATTTATAGGCTATTTTTAAGCATCGAGTATTATAAATTATCATGGCTCTACATAATATAACGACAATATTCAAGAATTTGAGAACACTAAAATTGCTGAAATTTTATTCATAATAAATACAAATAAAATAACAGATATTCATGTAATAGCAATACAAGATGACAATTGTCAAAATGACTGGTGTGCGTCTGTTGGTATGCACTTGTAAAACACAAATACAAAATATATTGTAATAATGATTTTTTTTTAATTTTTAATANTATATTATAAGAGCATGTTATAATATGTTTTTTACTCAGTATTTCATGATGTCTGCAAGTAGTAAGAAGGAAAAGGGTACTATAGAAGAGAAGACCCCTCTACTTACCAGAAAGAACGAGGAGAAAAAAAAGAAATCGTTTTTTTCGTCGGTTAAAAAATTCACGACCGATCGATTCTCCAGCAACCAAAAATCTTGTCCAGAGAATAAATATTATAAGAGATTGTAGTAGTTCACCATCATGGATTTGGTTGTAGATATACAAGGTTTTGATGACTCTGACAGGCGTTTTATACCAAAAGAAGTTGCCGTGGTATCGATACAAGCAAATGTCATCGGTCATTGGTTAATTAAACCACCCCGCCCATTCAACGATTTACCTTACGATGTAAAAAAGTATAATAATCACCGCATGCTAGAAGTTCACGGTATAGAGTGGTTTGACGGAGATACCACAATAAATTATTTAAAATATAGTCTTATTACGCTTACTAAAAATCTCAAGAGAATTTACATGTACGGTAACGATGGAGCTGAGTTTATAAGTTCAATACTAGCACGTGAGGTTCACGACTTATCGCAAATTCATACCTCATTCAAAATGTATGAAAATAAAAAAATTGGTTTACCAATTTGTCTAACGCATGCGCAAAAACATTTCGAAAACAAGCAGTCATTTTGTGCATTGTATAGAGCGTGCATGTTAGAAGAATGGATCATCAAGACTGAATCTCTAAAAAAAGCATCAGCGTTGGATAGTGATGCATATTATAACGCCTACCAGAAGCTTAAACGTCAAAGATCGCTACGACCATCCCCTGGATGTCCTGACGTCGTGGATTGCGTCGGTGATGATGAAAAATGAAACAATTATTTGTTACTGTACGTTTTTGAAAAAAGTTATTGCAAAATAAAATCATCAAACTAATATTTTTGCTTTTTTTAGAGTGGTACCCCATCCAAAATTTTATTTTAAAAATCCCATACTTATAAATATTAGGTGTAATAAAATATATAAATAAAAAAAAATATGCAAGCCCTGAAGAGATCAAATTGAATCAACGGTTTCATGTCGATGAAACCATTAACCAACTGAGCTATTCAGGACTTGCATCTTCCAAAATCAGAATAAGGTAGTACAAATACTTTGTAAGTAATAAAAGTACACGAGTCGTTCATTTGCGTAGTTAGATACCAATGCAGGTAATATTTTTCCGGTGCATGCTCCTTCCATCTATCCAAGGGAGTAGTTGAGAGAAGAAGAGAGTAGCGTCTGATGTGTACGTAGAGACAAATCAGCTGACGCTCACACATCGAACCAACCCATGCGTAAGATGCATATATATGAATATACATATATACGCTTAAGTATTAGCTACAAAATCGTCCTGTTGCACCCACCATCACAAAGTAGGTATGCTTTTCGGTAAAGTATTTAACGTACTAGCTTTTCAAAATATAATTAGTATAAAAAATATTGTCATAATGGATACCCGTTGGCAACATCCGTGGATAAGCATGATTTGCGGTTCAACTGGTTGTGGAAAAACAGTTTTTGTTAAAAGATTTCTAAATAATATAGAACAAATGTCAAGCGTTACATTTGACCGTATTTTATTTTATTATGCAGAGTGGCAGGATGGCTATAAAAGTGAGAATTTTTTGAAAAACGGACGACAAATTGAATTTCACGAGGTGTTGCCAAAACCTTCTGATTATTCAAACAATCCTTATCTTAAAAAACTTTTAATCATCGACAATCTGATGCGCGAATCGTCAAATCATGTCGTGGTAGATCTTTTTACAAAAGGGAGTCACCATAAAAATATTAGTGTAATGTTTATAACGCAAAATATTTTTCACAAGTCAACTCATTCGCGAGACATAAGTCTGAACGCATCGTATATTGTCGTATTTAAAAATCCTCGCGATCGCGCGCAGATACAACATTTAGCGAGACAGGTATATCCTGAAGATCCGAAATTTTTGCAAGAGGCCTATTAACATGCAACGGCTAAAGGTCATGGTTACCTTATGATTGCAAACAGGACACTTTGGATGAGTTAACATTTCGTGCGTGTATATTCCCCGACGACGAGTATCAATATGTTTACCTGCCAAAATATGCAACTAGTGCTTTCGCGCATTTGGATTAAATTAACAGATAAAATAGTTTGTAGTAACGCATAGCTCTCAGTTTTCTTTTGACAATGAAGCCATCAACACCGAAAAACGGACGTTTCAAACAACCCCCTCGTCGTGTAGACGAGGCTCGTGAAGCTCCTTTTAAAAGAAAGTACATTGCAATATTAGAAGCTCTCGCTCATCTCAATAGAGAACTGAGAGTTGCATTATTAAAAAAAGGAGACAAAAAATTAATCGACTGCTTGTGCGAGTGTGTTTTAAACATTCTCAAAGGTGTTGTTTTTCTGAAAAACAGTCAAAAAAAAATTTAGAAAAGTTTAAAAGTGTTTTAAGACAATTGATTGCGAAAAGTCAAGGTAAAAATTCGCGGAAAATAAAGGGGTAAATTATAGTTCAAAAAGGCAACAGTTTTTTACCGTTAATATTACAACCTATTCTAAGTGAAATATTATCAAGAATATTGTAAAAATAATAAAATGGAAAGAGGGAAAAATGGTAGTTTTCCTACGAGTTTGAAAAGTCTCTGTTTGCGAACCGAGAGGTTTGCGGCCCGAGCCGAAGGCGAGGGACGTAACGAGGTTCGTAAAGGAGACTTTTCGAACGAGTTCCGGAAAACTGCTTTTTCGCCCAAGGAATTACCAGCGTCACAAAACCACCCGAGGGCGGAAAAATGATTTTACTGTCTAAAGACCAACTCAAAAGAATAAAAAAAGAAAGCACTACCGTAGAAGGAAACACCGGTCCTTCTACTCCTACAGCCGCAAATAATTTTTTCACACATTCTATTTTACAAACCACACAGACAGCCAGAGATAACTTGAGTCGATTGGACGACTCGATGAAAAAAATATCTAGATTCAAATTCGTATAGCAATGAATACGATAAATTGAAGGAATACTTGAGAGTTTTACACAGGTATTTATACTTTATCGATGAAAAGCGTGAGCCAATTCAGATTGCTGAAAACGAAGTTAAGAATATCACTACTAATACATATGATTATGGAATGAGCGAAGAAACAATTGTCAGTACTGTACCTAAAGTGTACCAACAAAAATCTATGCTGCTTTTAAAACATTTAAAAGGATACAAAAACAATATTAAGTGGGATAGTACAGGTACAGTAATTTATAAAGGTAAAAAAATTGATGGGTCAAATATTATCGATTTAATTAATGATGCTGCAAGGCGAAGGAAAAATTTTAAATCGGTGGGGAGAAAAATTTTTGCTAAAGTACTTCGGGAGATAAACACTCCTCAAGAACTCGTGGGAAATACAGACCTCTTGAAAATCGTAGATCGCGACAGTTCAAGCTTGCTGTTGGATCGGACCAGTAATATAAAGTCGCTCGGAAAAGACGAAGAAACGTTTGAACACGAGACTTTTTCATCACCTTTGGAAAAAACTGTACACGATTCATCTACACCAAAATCAAGCGGTGTTAAAAGCTGGTTACGATATTAATAAATAATGAATGTGCTAGAGAAACAATATTTTACCCCTAACCATGAAGCAGCATTTTCTGGGGTCCGCAATTTAATAAGAGTAAATAAAAACAAAATCTCCCCCGAGAAAATCAAAGAGTGGCTGCAAAAACATGATGCTTATACTTTACATAAATCTATTCGGCGAAAGTTTCCACGGTTGTTTTACGATGTTAATGCTAGAGATGAATTGTGGGAAGCAGATCTCATTCAACTGACGTCATTAAAAAACTACAACGACGGAGTGTCTTTTATTTTAATTGTAATTGATGTATTAAGCAAATTTGTATGGGTGCAACCTTTAAAAGATAAAAGTTGCCGTAATGTAACAGCAGGTTTTAAAAAAATTCTTGAAAATAGTCAATCTCGCTCGCCCTTTATGTTACAAACGGATCGAGGGACTGAATTTTTAGGCAGTGAATTTCAACGCTTTTTGAAAGACAATGATGATGATGTTAAAGCGGCCGTAGTAGAGCGCGTCATTCGAACGTTTAAAGAGCGTATGTACAGATATTTTACATACAAAAATACATACCGTTACATAGACGTTTTACAAGATTTATTTAGTGGTTACAATAATACCCCCCACTCTACAACAAAGTTAGCGCCAAGCAGTGTAACAATATATAACGCACATATAGCACGACAAAATTTAGTCAATTCGAGACAACCTCGAACAAAACAACGGCACAGTCAAAGTANGTCATTCGAACGTTTAAAGAGCGTATGTACAGATATTTTACATACAAAAATACATACCGTTACATAGACGTTTTACAAGATTTATTTAGTGGTTACAATAATACCCCCCACTCTACAACAAAGTTAGCGCCAAGCAGTGTAACAATATATAACGCACATATAGCACGACAAAATTTAGTCAATTCGAGACAACCTCGAACCAAACAACGGCACAGTCAAAGTAAATATAATTATGAAGTAGGTGATGATGTACACATAAGCCGTGATAAAAATGTGTTTGAAAAAGGTGCAGTTAAAACATGGAGTGAAGAGATATTTAAAATTACTCGAATTTTGAAAGACAAAATTTACATGTATATGAGCTCAGTGATTTAGATGATGAAAAAATTAAAGGATTTTTTTACTCTCAAGAACTTAACCCTGTTCGCAAAGAGCGTGTCTCGGAGCAAGACCATAAAATTGACAAGATCTTGAAAACAACAGGAAAAGGGAAAAACAAACAATACTTTGTTAGTTGGGCAGGATACCCTGAAAAATTTAACTCGTGGATAAATTCAAGCGATTTAAAAAACAATGCATCATGACGAGTTTACTGTAACTATACCTAGCAATAGTAGTATGATATATTTTCCGAACAATACTACAACAAATTTTTCCACTCAGTTACCGAAAGAGATCGAGCTTAGTGATAAATGGGAGGTAGGAATTTCCGAGATTCACGTACCGTACACTATTTTGCATGTACGACGAGAAGAGGCAGTAATAAGCGATCCTGGTGAAGAAAAAAAGTGTTTTATTCAGCACAGCACCTACGACTCTGTACATAGTTTATGCGAGGAAATAAATAGAAAATGGTTGGAGTACTATCATAAAGATAAGAAATGTCAGCATCTAACTTATGATCATCGAGGCGGATTTGTATTTATCAGATTTCCAATAATAGGACCAGGACGTACAAGAACATGCGGAAAAACTCCAGCTGTATCAACTGTAGTAAAACACGTTATTGGGTTTGAGGAAGGACTGACCGAGATTGAGCATGACCGTGCCGAAATAAGAGGGGATTACAGGCTATTGTTTCACGGTAAACAACCAGCAAGCTTATCAAAAGCGGTACCCGATCAACTTTTTATCTATTCTAATATATGTGAATCAAGTAAAGTTGGTGATACATTTGCACCCCTGCTGAAAATAGTAAATTTAGCCGCTGAAGAAATTTATTTCGGAAGCACAATTGTCAAGAGATATACTCCACCAGCCTACGTACCCCTCCTCAATAATAGATTTCATACAATTGATATGGATATAAGAGATCAATTTGGTAAACCAATATCATTTGAGTTTGGGACACTGACCGTGGTGTTACATTTTAGGAAAGTTTTCTTTTAAGCGAATCGTTACAAAATGGTTTTTAACGAGGGGTATCACACACAGCACGGGGGCGGAAGAGGAGTCAAGCATGTGTTTGCGGGGTCATATAGACAGAGAGGACATGAACATAATTGACGATATAGGGGAAAACGATATTCCATTTAAACACGCATTCATGAATCGGATAAACGAATCTGGTAAAAATTTAAAACGTAAAGCTACAGAAAAAATTGTGAAGCTGATGGAAGGATCGGGATATAATGCTTTACCATACAAGAAAAGAGCAGAGTCTCGGCGTAGAAGCGGTGGTGTAAACAACTCGTTAAACGCTGCAGAAAAAAAGAAAAAAAGTCGTTCGAGAAAAGTCAAGCGAAAAATAGGTACGCGTAAGAAAAATAAAAAAAATAGTAAGAAAAAAAAAATCAAACAGAAAGGTAAAAAAAAGAGTTGTTCGCCAAACTAAGAGAAAGGCAGTAAAAAATAAAAAAATCAAAACCAGTAGATATTTTTGGATAATCATGTCTTTCCTACATAGTCACACAGACCCTTGCTTGAAGAGCGAATTGGATTTATTTTCCGTTCCTCTCACGCAGACGGCATATTAGAAGCTAACCGATGGAAGCATTACAAACCTGTTTCGTCGTTAAGCGATGAGAGTCCAATAGGGTTCGTTATCAGTTCTCAAAACGAGGATTACATCGACTTGGCCCATACAATGCTCAGAGTGAATGTCAAATTGACACCTTATGACAAGGATGGGGATGCGCTTGTAGCTCCAGTAAACAATTTTTTACACTCGATATTCAACCAAGTTGACGTATATTTTAATCAAAAACTCGTTACTCCCCAAAATAATGCTTACCCTTACAGAGCACACACCGAAACGCTTTTAAATTACGGCCCTGCAGCAAAATAATCGCATTTTTCAACAAATCTTTGGGAAACAGATGTCGTTGGTGAAATGGATGAATTACCCGGCTCGAAAAAAAATTCAGCTCTTACTAAACATCAAGAATATTTAAAAGACGGAAAGACCATAGACTTAATGGGTCATTTACACTGCGACGTATTCAATCAGGATAAATTATTATTAAATGGCGTCGAAGTTCGTTTACGTTTAATACGCTCAAAAGATGCTTTTTGTCTCATGGATGCTTCAACGAAAAATTATTCTATCAGCATTACCGAGGCTACGCTTCTCGTTCGGCGAGTGAAAGTTAGCCCTACAGTTTTGATCGCGCACGCAAAAACTTTGGCTAACACTACGGCAAAGTATCCAATTACGGGCATCGAAGTCAAATCTTTTACCTTACATAGCGGTATAAAAGATGACCTTTTTGGATAACGTTATCCTTGGACAACTTCCGAAAAGAATTATTTTAGGTTTTGTTGACAACAAAGCCTTCAACGGGGATCGAAAGATGAATCCATTCAACTTTCAAAATTATTCTATAAATTTTTTGTCGTTATACGTTGTTGGTGTACAAGTCCCTAGGAAACCGCTGCAACCGACTTTTACAGGTAACACACCTATGTACGTGGAAGCATACCATACTTTATTTTCGGGCACCNTATTAAATGGCGTCGAAGTTCGTTTACGTTTAATACGCTCAAAAGATGCTTTTTGTCTCATGGATGCTTCAACGAAAAATTATTCTATCAGCATTACCGAGGCTACGCTTCTCGTTCGGCGAGTGAAAGTTAGCCCTACAGTTTTGATCGCGCACGCAAAAACTTTGGCTAACACTACGGCAAAGTATCCAATTACGGGCATCGAAGTCAAATCTTTTACCTTACATAGCGGTATAAAAGATGACCTTTTTGGATAACGTTATCCTTGGACAACTTCCGAAAAGAATTATTTTAGGTTTTGTTGACAACAAAGCCTTCAACGGGGATCGAAAGATGAATCCATTCAACTTTCAAAATTATTCTATAAATTTTTTGTCGTTATACGTTGTTGGTGTACAAGTCCCTAGGAAACCGCTGCAACCGACTTTTACAGGTAACACACCTATGTACGTGGAAGCATACCATACTTTATTTACGGGCACCGGGATCTACTACATGAACGAGGGAAACAGTATTCATAGAAAAGACTATCCCAATGGGTATTGCCTGTTTGCATTCGATCTTACACCTGATCTCTCATCACATTTTGCAGGTCATTGGAATTTAGTAAAAAATGGTACAGTACGAATAGAGGTGCGTTTCGAGACAGCTCTCACGAAAACTATAAATTGCATTTTGTATGCTGAATTTGACAACATATTGGAAATAGATTCAAATCGTCATGTAGTTGTAGATTTCAACTCATAAGAATTCATACAACTGTTATTATGTACTTGTTGCATTTGCGTAGAGCTCTTTGCAATATACCTGCAGCGACGGTCGGCGTATTCCCCGCTGACCAGTTACCTTTTGTTTGGACGAGACCATGCGCTCTCATAGTTAATACCGACGAAAGTTCTAAACCTGGCTCGCATTGGGTAGCTATATATGTTGATATTAAAGGTGTTGGAGTGTACTTTGACAGCTATGGTCTTCCACCCACGATCTCTCATCATATTGATAGACTCAAAAAAAACTGCATTACTTACCATTGGAATGTACAACAGCTTCAAAATATTAATTCCACCGTTTGCCGAAATTACTGTATCGATTTTTTATTTTTCATGCGTAACAACTATTCTTTAGGCATGTTTTGCTTATTTTTTTCAACAAATACTCTTACAAATGATAAAATAGCTGTAACTTTTTTTAATCGTATAACTAGACGTAGAAATTACAGAAATAATCGTATTGTAAGCAATACATGTACTCAAACTAGTAAATTTAAGTGCAACCATAGAAAAGTACAATATTAAAATTTATATGTAAGCTTAATTCGATAAAGTGAGTTTTTATAAGAAATACATGTATATGATACATTTTAAGATGGTTTTTATTTTAAAAACCCGCTTAACCACCCACTCCTAACAATTGTTTTACAATGTACTTTGATGAAAATGAATAACTTAAAAGTACATTATTAAAATTCATATGTAAGCTTAATTCGATAATGTGAGTTTTTATAAAAAATATATGTATATGATACATTTTAAGATGGTTTTTAACCACCCACTCCTAACAATTGTTTTACAATGTACTTTGATGAAAATGAATAACTTAGAATTATATTTTTAATTTTTAAAATTTTCACACATAATGTTATTGAGAAACGTAAGCATCAAGTAGACTTCCTTGACTTTAACCGATGTTCGATTTTAAGCCAATGCATTTTTCCAATTCCTGTAGACTTATGAGTAATGAATATTTGCTCGAAATGTATAAGTATTCCATAGCTCTTGGATTTCTCTGACCCTACTTACTCTACACTATAGGTTTTAGTCTACTTTCAAAACTTTCAGCCAGTGGTCGAACAATCGGTCAAAATGTTTTTCGATTTGGTGTTAGTTTAGTTTATGATTGTTGCAAAAATCGTGTTCTATTGTCATGAGATAATAGATTATGCTATTTATTCAATACACCATGATTTTAATTGGTTGTTGATTAATATAGCTAAATATTTCGAAGCAAAAATAGAGGAATATTTAGAGTATAAGGACATACAGGACTATGGTCGCCGTCTGGAAATGTCAATCGAAGAGATCGGAAGGAAAAGAAAGTGGAATAATTTTGTTTCCAAGTGGCTCAAGTTCAAGGAGATGAAGAAGTGTGATGTGAAAGTGAATTTTCTGTATGAAGATCGATATTGTAATAACTTAAGTTATGGATCGGAAGCAATATGCTCGAAACATAAGACCATAAGAAGATCACTATGTGCAGCATATCACCTTTCTACAAAAGCTATAGAAGCCGAAGTACCTGAGGATCATATGGGTATGGTGGCATTTTTTGAGCTGTTGCTGCGTAAGCAATATGCTTAGAATCGGACGAAGGCCATCAAATATGGGAAGTCGATTTGAAGAAATGGAGTCGCCACTTCCGTCTTCGAGACGGATTTATTCAAGAAATAAATTGTGACGACAAGAAATGTAAAGAAGGGTGTCGTGAGAAACAGGGACGATTTACCAAACCTCGTAAGCTCGTCATGTATCGAAGAAATCGTCGTTAGGATTCACTATAATATACATCGTCAGTGTTTCGAGCCTTTGTTGCAGTTTTCATTAAAGTTAACAACGTACTGTCTAGAGATTTTTTTAAATGACATAAATATTAAATTAAATAGGATTAATAATGTTATAACATTGTAATATTGTAATAATATTGTAAAACATTTAAACATTCTGTTTATTTTTATATAATATATGTATGAAATATATTTTTTAATTTATTTAAAAA
>NW_019380672.1:90120-108445 GCF_000648655.2 Copidosoma floridanum
TTTTATTTATAGTAATTTTAGTAAGCGACCATAAGCCACCCCAGTTGTGTGGGGATAGGCGTTTGCGGTGTTATTTAATTAATCATAAATAATTAAAGCAATCAGTAAGCTCCCCCGGTTGTGTGGGGGTAGGCGCTTGAGGTATTATTTTATTAATCATAAATAATTAAAGAAACCAGTAAGCTCCCCCGGTTGTGTGGGGAAAGGTGTTTGCGGTATTATTTTATTAATCATAAATAATTAAAGCAATCAGTAAGCTCCCGTGGTTGTGTGGGGGTTGGCGCTTGCGTTATTATTCTATTTATAGTAATTTAAGTAAGCGACCAGTAAGTGCCCCTTGTTGTGTGGGGATAGGTGCTTGTGTCATTATTTTATTGATAGTAAATTAAGTAAGTGACCAGTAAGCTCCCCCGGTTGTTTGGGGATAGGAACTTGCGGTATCATTTCATTAATCATAAATAATTAAAGCAACCAGTAAGTGACTCGGGTCGTGTGGGGATTGGCGCTTGCTTTGTTAATTACTAAATTTTATTATTTATTCAAACTCATGAGGCTGCTTATTGGCCCATTGGGTTATAGGGTTAAATGGCTTGGGATTAGTTTATTAAGTTATTGTGCATGTAATTGTGTCGAGTTATCTGGGTATTTGCGTCTTGCACCACATTGCTAATTTGAATTTCCCACAAGTTTGCCAGTCACATTTGGAGAGAACTACTGGCCTCCTCCCCCCTCCTATTCTGCTTTTGCATTTTTCTCACTAGGATCTGTAGCTATATATAGGTCCTAGTGATAAAAATGCAAAATCATATCCTCCTTACCCAACACTGGTAATACTGCAGGCTTGCCTGCAGTTTTTTCTGCAGGATGATGTCGTAAGGGAACTATACATAAATTTAACTCATTTTTTTGTTATTTTAACCCAATTAATATTGACTCGAGTCTCCACCGCCCCTCCACTGCCACCACACCATTTTTCTTGACCACTGCCGAGCCCTTTGTCCCCACATGATTTATCTTTCCCTTTACCTCCTTCCCCCCTCCCAACGATTTTACTTGACTCAGAATGCACTTCACTGTCTGCGTAGAATCTTTTTCAAAAATTGATTATGTAATACGAACTCTCGCCATACTTCATTTAGGGAACATTCGTACATACTTTTAAAAAAACCTTGCATATATCTCATACATTTTCTTATTGTGTCTGAAAAACTTATCTTAAAATTAAAAACTTCTTGATCTACTTTTCCACACCACCCAGAATGCAAATAGATAGACCTTATACATTCTCACAGTATATATAAAAGAACATGATGATTAATCTCCGATATGATTAATCTATGATAGATGATTAATATTATGAAACAATTTTACAANTGTATCAGAAAAATTTAATTGATTGAATAAATTTTAATAACAAAAGTATAGTTTAATCAAAAATCTCTCTACAAACAATGTTTTTTGTAACCCAATTATTCTATCTTTCTATTTAAATAAATTCTCCATTTTATTGTTGCATCTTGATAATGCTACATAAAATTGATCATGAAAAACCTAAGGTTTCTTTAAGTATATACTAAAATTATCAAAACTTTAACCTTGAGATTTATTGATGCTCATAACAAAAGCTAAGACTGAAGTATAGTTTAATCAAAAATCTCTTTACAAACAATGTTTTTTGTAACCCAATTATTCTATCTTTCTATTTAAATAAATTCTCCATTTTATTGTTGCATCTTGATAATGCTACATAAAATTGATCATGAAAAACCTAAGGTTTCTTTAAGTATATACTAAAATTATCAAAACTTTAACCTTGAGATTTATTGATGCTCATAACAAAAGCTAAGACTGAAGGAAATTATGTTCTGTATGAAATTAATGGCAGTGAAGAAGTATTCCGACTATTTAGAGTGATTCTTAGAATAAAAACTCACTTTCTAATTATTTTTCCAGTTATTATTTTACTTTCTAGATTGTACTTGTATAAATTAGTTGTTAGTAATACTGTACCATTACGTAAACCGTCTGATATACTAAAGTTTCTTATTAATATTACTGTACTTCCAATTTTTATATTTAGTTCATGAGGTGGTAAGCTGTCCAGGATATTATCTAGCATTTCTATAAAAATAATTATATAAATACTATTATCTGATTTATTAGGACCTTTAGTTTATTAAGTTGCTTGATCTATGCTACTATGCTACTTAGACTCTTCCTTTAGTATTAACAAAATTTTGTTTAAAAAAAAATATATGTATTGCATAAAGTTACAATAACAATATTTGTCTATAAATCGTCTTTCTATGGACTTTCATAAACAATAGAGATATACACTATTATGGTCTTCGCTCACACAAATTCTTATAGATAGTCGAATAAAAAATCCATATGGATTATCCACATAACAATCCATATAGAACGTTCATGTAGAAATCTATATGCATATGGACTATCTATGTGGACCATCCACATGGAAATCTATATGGACCATCCATATGAAAATCTATATGGACTATCCATATGGAAATCTACATGGATCATCTATATGAAAATCTGAAAAAGTGTGCATAAAACGTATCCAAAGAAATACATACAAATCATTAATATGCATACGTTTATTTCACAAAGTTTAATGGTGAATTAACGCATATCAAGAGTGGCCGCGTATTATATATTTTTAAATAAATTTTGTCCTTAAACTAATTATCCATATAAAAATCACTCACTGGGGATTGTACGCAGGATCAGTTTCACATTAACAACTCACATAGATAGTTCAAAATAATTCATTGATAATAGAATAATGCGTCATAAACATTTACCCAAAAACACCTACAATACATGTATTGCTATTATTCTTACGTATATTACAGTAGATTATTGTTTGGATTGATATGAAAGTATTAGATGTAGTATAAAAAATGAAGATACGTATTATTTTTTAATCTCTTTGTATATCAGTTTCATTATTAAATCAGCTTACGTATGTACAATATTTTTCTATAAATTGTCTTTCTATGGACTCTCATAAACAATAGACATTTACAGTATTATGGTCTTCGCTCTCACAAATTCTTATAGATAGTCGAATAAAAAATCCATATAGACTATCCATATAGAAATCTAAATGGATCATCCATATGAAAATCTGTAAAAAGTATGCACAAAACGTATCCAAAGAAATACATACAAATCATGAATATGCATACGGATATTTCACAAAGTTTAATGGTGAATTAACGCATATCTAGAGTGAACACGTATTATATATTTTTAAACAAATTTTGTTCTTAACATAATAATCCATATAAAAAATCACTCACTGGGGATTGTATGCAGGATCAGTTTCACATTAACAACTCACATAGATAGTTCAAAATAATTCATTGATAATAGAATAATGCGTCATAAATATTTACCCAAAAACATCTACAATACATGTATTGCTATTATTCTTACGTAAAATACAGTAGATTATTGTTTTGATTGATATGAAAGTATTAGATGTAGTCGAAAAAAATGAAGAAACGTACTTATTTTATATCGATATAGGATTGCACACATGGACTATTAAATATATACATGTATATAAAGTTAAGTTTCTCAACAATAGAAATACGTTATCGCAAAGAGTGTAGACAAAAAATATATGTTGAAAAAACTCAAGTTGCAAGAATCTATGTAGTAAATCAATATATGACATTGATGTATGAATTTAAAGGATGTTCAATAATAAGAAAAATTTTGGAACGTGAATCACTGTTAACAAAACTGTATGGAAAAATCAGTAAGTACAATTAAAGGAAAACCACTTTTTCAACAGTTTGATAAGTATAGTTTTCCGTGTACTTCAAACACTTGTCGATCATGGAATTCTTTCCTTACCTTTATTTATCAAGCATAAGTTCTTCGTTAATAGTATACGTATCTGCATGAAAATCCATCTTGAACAAATACATAAATGTTGATCTATATCTATTATCTATACATAATTAGAAATGAAATTCCTATGGATTATCCACATGGAAATCCATATGGACCTTCCATATAGAAATCCATATGTCGTTTTGGAACAAAATCCATATGGAAATCCATATAGAAAATCTATATGGATTTTCATGTGGATTGTTTTGATTGGGAAATCATATTAAAACGTAAAGAAAATGTAAAAAAACGTAACACAACATAATAAAGTGTAAGAAACGTCCGAAATCCATGAGACTATTACAGTTTCTTACATTTTCTTGCGGGTTACGGCATATTATTACACATGTTCACTTTTTCTAACATTTAGTTACGTTTTCAAATTTCCACTGGGGACTCTGTAAAAAAAAATTATGACAGTTTATTTAGTTAGTACTTTAAATAGCACTTTCAGAAAATAAAATAATATCTTACGTGTTAAAAGAACCAAAAACAAACGTTGCACCACAAAAAATATACCTATTGGGATCCGAACAATGCCAAAAGCACCAATAGCTCATGTAAATCTGTGGCGTCTTAGCCACAGCGACCAGCTTCGTGCTGAAGACGGAAGCACACCATCGTCCCAAGGAACATCTTCTCCTGCGCACGTGCAAGCTAACTCAAACATACACTGCCCGTGCGCTACAGCTGAGGGAGAAGAGTCGCGAGGTGC
The DNA here is from genome assembly GCF_000648655.2 of Copidosoma floridanum. The sequence continues at coordinate 94,763 of NW_019380672.1, forward strand.
TATATATACACTTATTCTATAGCTCTCAACGCGAGCAGAGCAAAATCCTACTGTACATTCCGAATGAAGCCTATTGTATCTTTATAATAAAAACTGTTGCGTGTGCTCATTTTCCCTTGTGCTCTCTTTCTTGTGGAAGCACAGCTTTGCCTGTGCAGAACAATACTTTCCACAAGTGAAGACCCTCTAACTGTTTTATTTAAACGCGAGTGCAAGTTCGCGATGAAAAGTTGAGCCAAGGCGAGGATAAACTCTTCGCGCCCTGACATCGTTTCTACCGCTCTCCCGCTCGCCACGTGGGCACGACGTCGTCGCCAAAAGGCTACGTTCCGCCGTCAAGAGGCCGGCGCTCGCTAGTGCTAACGTCTCGGGTAGCAGGGCCAGTACAAAGGGGACAGCCTCGCCTTGGAGCCCAGTTACGAGTGTTACGACCACGCTCAGAGCCCAACGTTGTTACACGTGCTGCAACGTTACGTGTCCGCGTATGTCCCTCTGTGCCCGCTTTGCCGTCATTACAAAAGTTGGGTGGCACCCAACCTCTCGCTCCGTTAACAACGGACTTGGCAGGACATAGAAGCAACAGTTGAGCAGACGTCTCACGGCGATCCACTGCTGCTGGGGTTCCACCTGAAGCCCGTTCCTGCCAACGAGAGCACCGTCTTGCAAGTTTTTAACTAGCTGCCAGTCCCCCACACAGGGTAAGAGCTAGCAGACGCCACTCCAACGCCCCCGGCTGACACGCGTGCGCTACGAGACGTGCTTCGAAGCAAGCTTTTCGCCGATCTCTACCCAGACGCGTCCGTTGCCCTCGCTGCCGTGGCGGCCGACAGGTCAAGCGACTCTCCCGAGTCATCCCCGGACGTACACAGTGACGAAAAGCGCCACGCAGCAGCCGTTGCCGTCGACGCCGCTACGGCTCACGACAACAGTACATACAGCAACCCGCCTGCGCCCAGCCCAGTCTTCTCAGACTCCCACGCCAACTTCAGCGCTGGACTCATGGCCACCATGGAATTATTTCCGTTTTGGCCTAAACACCCTGCCACATGGTTCACGCAGACCGAGCTCATCTTCGCGAACAGCAACACCACCTCCGAAGATGTGAAGTACGCGTAGGTCGTCAAAGCATTGGGGCCAATCATCGTCGACGGGCTGTCAGACATCCTTGCAGCACCACCAGCAGAAAACAGGTACGAAGACCTAAGGAAACACGTCCTTGCGAGGTTCTCTAACTCCAAGGACCAACAGCTGAACAAGCTATTCTCCGGGCTGTCACTGGGCAATAAAAAGCCCTCACAGCTGTACAGCGAGATGAAAAGCCTCGCCAGCAATAGCCTCACAGACGACAGCTTGAGAGTCAAGTGGCTGGACCTGCTACCTGCAGAGGCGCAACTTTTCTTGCGCATCTTTAAATCCGGGTCACTTGACAAGCTACTGCAGGTGCAGATGAACTCGTTTGCAACTCTTCGTTCTTGCGAACAAATCAAACCTTCGCAGGTGTCTCGTCTGTCTCCTCAGGTTACGCCTCGCCTGCCCCGCCATACCAACTGCACAACGAGATACTGCTCCAGAAAATCTCTGCAACCAAAAAACAAACAACTGTTCGAACTGCTCAAAAACAACAAGAGCAACGGAGGTGCCAGAGGCCAGGACAGGTCGCGCAGCGGAGGACGGAACCAGTCCCCAGGCACCTACGCCTGGTGCTACTTCCACAGGAAGTCCGGTGTCAACTCCTACTCCTGCAAGAAGCCCTGCACCTTCGTTGTACAGGCCACCCAACCAACGGGAAACGCCTAGGACTACCTCCAATGCAGCCGGCGGAGGTCACCCTTCCAACAGGGGAAACCCGTCTGCTCATCAGGGATCACCACCTCAAGGTCAACTTCCTACTCGACTCTGGATCCATAGTGTCAATCCTGCCCCGGCCGCCAAATTTCAGCCAGGCCCAACAGGAGGCATTGACCCTGTATGCGGCCAACCATTCGCCCGTATACAATTACGGCAGCCGGAAGGTCAACCTCAACCTAGGCCTACGTCGCGACTTCCAATGGGAGTTCATCATCGCCGACGTCGCCCAGGCTATTATCGGAGCCGACTGCCTAGCAGAACACGGTCTGCTCCCAGACCTCAAATCCAAGCGGCTTATCGACCCGATCACAGGTTTGGCTGTCCTGTGCGACACCAACCTGTACTCGATTGCGACAATCGAGGAACTGGGACCAGACGATCCTAAAGTCACCAATCTCTACTCGTCTTTACTGCACAAGTTTTCCGACGTTTTCGCGTGAAACAGCGCACCAGCGGTCATCAATGGCCATCAACATCGGATCATCACCTGCGACCAACCAGTCTTCGAGCGCCCCTGACGCCTCAACGGTGAGCGATTAGCAGTGGCCAAAGCTGATATCGCCGAGCTCCAAGACCAAGGGGTCGTCAGGCCATCCAGCAGCCAGTGGGCTAGTCCACTGCACTTCGTGCCCAAGGCCAACAATTCCTGGCGCGTCACCGGCGACTATCGCGGCCTCAACAGCATCACAGTACCAGACAGGTAACCCCTCCCGATCATCGAGGACATGCTGCGAGAGAGCCAAGGTCAGGTTGTTACGGCCATCGACCTATACAAAGCTCTCCACCAGGTACCCAATGCCAGCGGAGACGTAAAGAAGACCGCCGCAACGACACCCTTCGGCCTCTTCGAGTTCCTCGGCACGTTACTCGGACTCGGAAACGCTGCTCAAACCATGCAGCGCACCATGGACCAGCTGCTGCGCAAGCTTATCTTCGTTAACGCTTACATCGGCGACATCCTCGTAGACGAACGAGGAGCACCTTCAGCACCTCCGCCAGCTGTTCATCGTCTTGAAGCAGGCAGGCTTCAAGGTAAACCTGGCGAAATACACATTTGGCGAACCTCAGGTCATCTACCTGGGCTTCCAGGTTTCGTCAGTAGATTTCCGGCCACCAACAGCGAAGGTAAAAGCCATCAAAGTTTTTCCCAAGCCGACCGCAGCGTCCAAACTTCAACGTTTCCTGGGAGTAACCAATTACTACTGCAGGTGTGTTCCCCACGCCGCGGAACTGCAGGCGCCTCTCAACGAGCTACTAAAGGACCTGTCCAAGAAAGGTAGGCTCAAGTGGACCACACCAGCATCCCAGGCGTTCGACAGGTGTAAAGTCAGCGTCATTGATGCCGCTTGCACGACGTTCCTGGCATCGGATGCCCCCTTGGCGCTCCGCACGAACGCCTCGAGCACAGCCATCGGCGCTGCTTTGGAGCAGCTTCAACCTGATGATTCGTGGCGTCCTCTGGAATTCTTCTCACACAAGCTAGATCCCACGCAGGCCAGGTACAGCACGTACGATAGAGAGCTTCTAACGATCTACGCCTCTGTTGAACATTTCAAGAGGATACTAGAGGGCCGCCCATTCACCATCTTCACGGATCACTGGCCCATCACCTTTGCTGCCTTTTAACCAGCAACCAAGGCTTTGACTATAGGCAGGCGTGCTACCTTGAATATATTTTCAGGTTTAACTCACGCCTGGTCTACGCTAAAGGTGAAGAGAACGTCATGGCTGATGCTCTTTTCCAGCCGCAAGACGACCCCGAGACGCCGCCCCCTAAAGCTTCAACACCAGCTGCGAAACCCATCGAACAACCTGGTGCTCTAGCAGCTCAACATCGAGGGCCACTTCGTCTATGGAGACATCACGCAGGGCGTGGTGCCCCCGTACCTACCGGCATCTCCGGCGCACAGCTTTCAACGTTGTGCTTTCTCTCTCACACCCCAGCGACAAAGCCATGGCGCGCACCCTGAGTCAGAAGTTTATCTGGCCAGGAGTGCGCAAAAATGCCTTAGCCTGGGTCAAAGCATGCGAAGCCTGCCAGCGCTCCAAAGTTAGTCTGTTGATGGGGGAACCTACCCCAGTGGTTGCCCCCTGTCGATTGGCGGAATCTGCCTTAGTGGCTGCTCATTCCCTGGCTTTGTTAGGCCGGGAAGGTAGCCTCTGGTGCGTCAAACTCGTTGATGGCCCTAAGAAGGGCCGATTGTTATTAAGAAGCGCCAGGCTACGGCCAAATGACGGTCCCACGGGAAATTGGAATTGCCGGAGCCCTCGCAAGCAGCTTCCGTATGACTTGACGGAGTCTCTGAGGGTCCCTCAGTTCGGGCAACTGTGCCCTGGGTAACTTGGGTCTGCCTCGTGGGATCTCGGCGTGCGGAGAGCGCGCAGGGGGAGGGCGTAGTATGGGTCGAGTCGGCTTCCTCCTCCCTGTTGGTTCCTCCAAATCTTGGGAGACTTCCCCTAGATGAGCACGCGCAATGGAGGACGATGCCGCGGAGGTCCAGTTCGAACCAGGGGCCTCCCGGGTAGGGTGTACTCTAAGGTGGGTATTGGTGGGTGGAACAATCACCCCGCTGCGTGGACGTACGGCTGGCTTCCCCTGTCATCTCCTGGTATTACGCTGGGTTCGCTGCCTCTCCGCACGCTGCTTTTTCCGTGGTAGATTCACGGTGGACGCGTCGTGAAGCTCTGGAGGCTTCCTCCGGTGTGCCGGAGTAGAGCAACCTTAACAGGGCACCGGCGTCGAGATCCTGGGTAGCTGCCAGAGACTTGAAAAGGGTCTCGGTATCGAGATCCTGAGTGGCTGCTGATTCCACCAGTGTGATGCGCAAAGTTTTCTCAGGAAGAATGGAGAGGCCGAGGTGAATGAGAAGTAGTCATGTTGGTAAATGACCGTGGTCGTTTATTTCTTTAAGTCCCTAGTCGGATTGCTCCCGAGTATCGATGGTTGAGGAGTGAGGGTCCGATCGTTAGCCGGTAGGTCCAGTTGGCCGATGGTGACCGTGCGCCGCAGTGGTTAGGAACCGATTGACGCAATGCGCAGAAGCGCTGAAGGAGTGCATCTGCACGATGGAGGGGGTAACAGAGCGCAAGTGCATTGGTCCCTTTCAGGGCTTTTCAAGTCGCCACAATCTATCAGCACTGGGCAGATTCACAGAGCCCGACAACCGCCTGGAACATGTCCACATTGACATCGTTAAGATACCTTTAGTCGCAGGCATGCAGTACTGCCTTACGATCATTGATCGGTTTACTCGCTGGCAACAAGCGATCCCGCTGTCCAACATCCAGGCACCCACCATCGCCAAAGCCTTCTTCGATCACTGGATCAGTTTCTTCGGAACCCCGCTCTTCATCACCTCAGACTGTGGAGCCCAGTTTGAGCCGAGCCTCTTCAAGGAACTGGCCCAGACAATCGGCACAAAGCTGTGCCACACCACCTTGTATCACCCGGAGTGGAGAGGTTCCACAGGACTCTTAAAGCAGTCCTACACTGCTGCCCGCAGTCTTGGCTAGACTGCCTCCCGACTGTGCTTCTGGGACTCCGCACAGCCTACAAAGAGGACCTGCAAACCTCTCCAGCGGAGATGCTCCTCGGATTCTCACCCAGAATTCAAGGGGAGTTCTTCACCACCGAGTCAGTCCAGGCCAACCAGTCTACGTTCGCGCGGAGCTTGCGACAACTCCTCAGAGCCATCAGACCATTTCCTGCCTTGGGTCACTCGGCCCAGCACTCGTTCTGCTTCAAAGATCTGTCAACCTGCTCGCATGTGTTCAAGCGTGTCGACAGAATCCGAAAGCCGCTGAAACCACCCTACACCGGCCCACATCACGTTGTTCGCCGTCTCAATGAGCGCAACTACATCCTCGACATCAATGGCAAATAAGAGGTGGTGTCCACAGACACGCTCAAACCAGCATACATGGAGCAAGCCGACTCTGTCCTTGAGCAGCCCACAGCGTCAAGCACAGCTGCTTAGCCGCCACCGCAACCTCTGCCGTCTGCACCAAAACAGCGCTACTCAGCCGGAAGCGCCCAACGCCGTTGATCAGCTCTCGCCACAACCCAAGTCTACCCCAACTGCCCAAGCCGCCCAGTCTTCAGCAACTCGCCATGCCTCGTTCCCGGTTCTTACGCCGGTCTCTGGGGAGAGAGTGGATGTAGCGTCTCAGCCATAGTGACCAGCTTCGTGCTCAAGACGGAAGCAGACCATCGTCCCAAGGAACATCTTCTCCTGCGCACGCGCGAGCCAACTCACACATACACTGCCGGTGCGCTACAGCTGAAGAAGAAGAGTCGCGCGGTGCCATACACTTATTCTATAGCTCTCAACGCGAGCAGAGCAAAATACTACGGTACATTACGAATAAAGCCTATTGTATCTTTATAATATAAAAACTGTCACGTGTGCTCATTTTATCTCGTGCTCCTTTCCTTGTGGAAGCACAGCTTGGCTTGTGCAGAACAATACTTCTCACAAATCTACATAAGGTAGCGGTTTTCCTAACCCTTGACAGGAGGCTAGCCTATGCATTTCCTTACCTCCACCCTTACCGTTGTTCGGATTCCAATAGATGCGTTAACGATACACCGCGTCGTTCTACGTATAGTACACTGATTATACGTGTAATACGCGGCCGTAGGTATACTACATTTTTGATGAGTGTAGTACCATCTCTGCTCGGAACGCCACACCTTGTATTTTTACATTATGTGTGGGACGACCTGTATTCTGTATTCCTGTATGGCTGTATATCTTTATTTCACACTGTGGATGTCATAGAGATATAAGGATAGAGTGCGCTAATTATACTAATGTACGTAAGGGGGAGCGATACGGTAAAAGAAAGAGATGGTCGCCGAGTGTCCTCTCCATCTCTTTCTAGCTGAGCGCTGTGATTGGCTGAATGGCTGCTGCTCAAGGGGGTATTCTGGCCGTTAGCGGCAGTTACTGACATAGGTTATTGCCTCTTGAGCATCAGCATCAGCTAATCACAGCGCTCGGGTAGAAAGAGACAGAGAGGACACTCGGCAACCATCTGAACCATCTCTTTCTTTTACCTTACCGTATCGCTGTATTCAGCCTCTAGCGCACTCTATCCTTATATCTCTATGTGGATGTACCCAAAGGTTCCACACTTTCACTGTGTTTCCCGCGGTCTGCACTTCCAATGTCTATGGTTGTACGATCATTATTGAATATTCGATTAGTTGGTTCATTATACTTCAAATAAATACAAATCATTTATTAAAACATGTTTGAAGAGTTTTGGACATCGTAAATAAAAGTAGTGTTACGCCTCATAATCTAGGTAAAATTATAATTTGTTGATTCTCTTGTTTTAAACCAGACACGTTCGAATATTTTACGAGAATTAGATAATCATGCATGTACACATACCATATAAAAATATTAATTTCCTACTCATCCGGTATGCAGGTAAATAATCGTCTCCTAGACTTCTGATGTGTTACAATTTAAATCTGTTCAATGAAGCGAAGTTAATGACACGTGCATGGTACATGCGAGTGACTTTCCTATAATTTTAATTTTTAAACGGCAGTGACTTGAGGCCTGCCACCGTGTATCGTGTATCATGCACGAAAGTGCATGGTATACAGCTTATTTGAAATATCGTTCGATAAATCATTACCCTCGCCGTGTATGGCATATACCTATGGTATACAAATTCAAGGTTCACAGAGGGTGGGCTAAACTAATAGTGTTTATGTATCATTTTAGTTTTAATTAAACTAATTTGGGTTGGCGATTTATTAACAATGCTTAATCCCACGACTATGAAGCTCCAAGTAAAATAATATGACTGCGTGTATGTATATACACACACACTTTCTTCTGGACAATTGTATATAGAGTTAACCAGCTGTTGATGTACTAAAGAAAGAAAATTAAAATTAAAGAATATTTAAAGCGTGAAGGACATTTACCCATACATTTTAGACAGTTACAATTATCAATTAACCAGACATTTTTGTCATATTACAGTTACAACTATTTCTCACTGGTAATAATCACAGGACCTTATGACACATGCTTCATTCCTTGTCAGCTGTATGTATAACTGTAGATTGGACTCCAAGGGCTATCTTTTTTCATTAATGTCGTTGAATTTGATTATGGAGCCTTAAGTAGGAGGAAATGAAAATATTCACATTCCATTTAGAGCAAGTCTGGCATTAAAGTAAATTGATCTCAAATTAAAAATACAATTTGTTATTTTTTTTTGACACACTTGTTCAAATATTCTTTAGCAGTTTTTAGAACAATGTGAAATATAAAACAATATTTTATCTTTATTAAATTCTCTTACATTTACCTTNTATTAAAAGTTATTGAACGATTTATTGATGAAATAAAGTTTTGTAAAAAAAAAATTCCGTCTTACACTTATTACTTAAATTTAATTTCTTGTACAAGTAACGATAGCAATGCTGTCACCCTTCAAACTAAAATGATGAACATCATGTATATCCATGCACATATAAATACGTATGTATACATATGATATTCTCAGTGTCGGTTAGACACTCGTACGGCCCGTCGAGTGCGTTCACTCAGATTTGTGAGTGAACGAAATTTGTTCCTCTGAAAGCTGAGTGAGCGCTCGGTATTCACTCAGCTATTTGGGTGTCGACACGCCACCACGCGGCTGAACGCCAAACGTACACTGTCAATACAACATTTAAAAACACTAGAAGGGACTTAAAATACAAATGTATTGGTTCAAAGTTTTTTAAGTTATTAAATCAAATACAAATGTATTTTAAGTAATTTTCTTCAAATACAATTGTATGTAAAGTTTTTATTTTAAACACTTGATCAAATACAGTAGTATATCAACTATTTTATTTCGAATACTTAATCAACATACACTTGTATTTGATTAAGTAATTGAAATAATTGACTCAAATACAAATATAGTTTTTCAACGTGTTTAAAGTAAAAAAACAATGGTCCACGTCAAAGTGCGTTTTTATGTAATTCAAAATTTACTCAGTCGATAACAAAGACGAATGTCAGCAAAAGTATTGCAATGCAAACCCTCCGAACATACAGTCGGTCAGTCGGAGGCTCGGCAGTCCAGTTCGCGGTGAGCGGTTTCATGAGAGGTTATTATCAGTAGGTGTATTTAAAAATTTTTACTCATTTAAGTGGCTAGCCGGTTTATTTTAGGTAATTTCATTATGTAGAAAATGTCAAGTGTAAAAGCTATTGTTGACGTTTTTGAAGAAAATGAGATTCTCGAAGAATTGTTCGAGAATCTGACGAAAGGAAAAAAATTTTTAACGATATTTCCTGAAATCATATTTTAGGATGGAACTTATAAATTGTTAAAGACAAATTTTACAGTAGTATTATTTTTTGTGGAAAAAAGTAACGGAAATAGTGAAGTTGTATCAGTAGGACTTCTCGCAAAATAAGACTTAGATAACTGCGTCATGCTTCTAAGAGGATTCAAAAAACACGTGGCTGCATCATATAATGAAGTTCAAGTTATCATGACTGAGAAGGAAAGACGGAAGAAGGAGCATTGTTGGAAGTTTTTGCGAGCGTTTTACTACATACATGTCAGTTTCATTCCCTTCAAATTTTTCAGAGAACCATGGCTACAAAATCTGTGTCAAAACTTGAAAAAGAAGAATGTTTGAAATCCTTTTCTGACATGATTTAGGGGTAAGTGTACCTATCTCGGTGGCACGTACTGAAAATTCCAACTTAAATGCACCATAAAAAATGGTATACTAAAATTTTTTGGAATATTTTTTTTTTTTAATCTTACATAATCTCTTACGGAATATTTAAAAAAATTTTATGAAGCTAAAACTGCAGTAGAATATTTTTAAAACGAATAAAAACGGTATGCTGGTATTACCGTGGTTGTGTACCTATTACCGTGTACGTATTACCGCGGATGTCCCAATCACCGTGTCCGTATTACCGTGGGTGAAGAAAGTTGTATTTGCGGAATATAAGAAAAAATGCAAATTTCACCTACATTTTCTACATGACTTATTTATTGTTTTAAAAAAATATTACTTTTTTTTGTACTTGCTTATTCATTTAGTAGAAATCTTATACATTATTGAGCACTCAGCAATAGATTTTCCAGAATAGATACTTTTCGAAGCTAATTTTAATGTCTCTGGAGAGTAACACTTTTTGTTCTTCTTTATTTCGATCGATTTCTTGCCTTTCTTGCCTTTCTTGCCTTTTTTGCCTTTTTTAGTTTTCTTCATCTTGGTTACGTTACCTAGTAATTGTTTACGTGTTAACTGTCGTGCGTTCTGTAAGTATAGGGTTATGTTTACGTACGCTCACCGCGGAAATACGTACACAATCAATTAATGAGCGCGTTGTACCGAATACCGTGGAAAATAATTATTTACTCAAAATGTACACAAATATTTCTGTTTGGATTGCATCTATATTAACGTCACTTTAGATTATTAAAATTGAAAAATTATTTTATATGAAACATTTCTTATTTTGAGCAAGTAATCATCAGTTTTTCAAAATCCACGGTAATAGGGCAGAGCACGGAGATAGGTACACTTACCCCTATAGTCTCTCAAAAATCCATTACATGAACATTTATGACAAATCCTGTGTATTAGCTCCTCAATCTACAGTGTCATATTCCTATTATAAAAGGGAGATAGCGATTAGTATCGAATTAAAAGTTCGATTATATAGAATTAAACCTGAGATTTTATGAAATGTGCTAAAGTTAGTTGTAAGATGAGAGGTCAAACTAACCTTTAGCACGCATCGCGCACCTTTCGAGGCTAGTTTAATAAAAACTGGCATCATGTAAGAAATTTGTGGACAGAATTCGGTATGTGCAACAAATATTTAGAAAACTCAATAAATAATCGCTTGAAATCAATCAACCAAAAACTAGAAGACGTTAAAAAAAATATAATAGATTGTTACAGTTTAAAAAAAATTTTTTTCAATGGAATTGCTTACAGAATTTTGAAAATGATTTCTAAATGTAAAAATATTTCATTTCAAAACCAATTCATTGTAAAAACAAGACGAGTATTCGCAATTCTACTGAAAAATTTTACATGGAGCTGTTAGTAGACTTTGTTTTTAAAAAGTAAAAGAATGGCTCGGAAAATGCCATTCTTTGACATTTGTAACTATAAACAAGGACAGAGAAATGTGCACTTTGAATTCTGTAGGTAAAACTTTACTAAATAACTCAGTTTGTCTCAATGTCCTTTTTATAAAAGAAATAATTTACCCTGTCACCATATTCGTGGCGTAAGAAAGTTATTTTTTTACTCATACGATGAGAGTTTATGCGACATACAGTGGACCAAATAATATATAACATCCAAGCATTGAATTTTTACTGGACCAAACTAAAATTTAGAAATAACTAACACAAAATCATTAATAAGGGAATTGAAACAACGAGTTTCACCAAAAACAGTGACAAACCCATCAATTGTAGTATCAACAAAAAAGACTACAAGACCAAAACACACTGTTACTAAAGAACGCAGGCTTCTTGTACCCATCATAAATGAACTTTCATCAGTTATGAGAACAATTTGCGAAGAAAAATTAAAAAAAAAAAGTAAGAATTAAGAACAAGCTGTGTAACTTCCGGAAAAACAGCACTGAAGTAAACGTCATTCTTGTCATCGATGATATTGATGCAAGTGTTGTAGGAATTAACGAAAGCGTGAAAAGTTGAGATATTAGCAACACTGAGAGATACTTTCCATTTACGTGCACAGTGTACGTTTGGCGTTCAGCCGCGTGGTGGCGTGTCGACACCCAACTAGCTGAGTAAATACCGAGCGCTCACTCAGCTTTCGGAGGAACAAATTTCGTTCACTCACAAATCTGAGTGAACGCACTCGACGGGCCGTACGAGTGTCTAACCGACACTGAGAATATCATATAAATACATACGTATTTATATTTGCATGGATATACATGATGTTTATCATTTTAGTTTAAAGGGTGACAGCATTGCTAACGTTACTTGTACAAGAAATTAAATTTGAGTAATAAGTGTAAGACGGAACTTTTTTTTTTACAAAACTTTATTTCATTAATAAATCGTTCAATAACTTTTAAATTTTTTAAATACATCTGCCATCTTATGTTGCACTTGCCATTTATTCAAGATTGCATATGACACAATAGCATTAAACTGAAAAAATATCATTTAACTTATCACCTTTAACGGCACATGAACAAAAAGACAAACAATAAGTATACTTACTCTGAATTATAGAGGTACTGTTAATATTGTTTTTAAGTGAATCAAAAGCACGTAAAAAATACTTATCTTACACTAATTAGTCAACTTTTCCTGCTCCAGTACTAACACTTTCTTGAAGAAATACTTGGAGAAATACTGTTCTTCGAAATCAGCAATGTCTATCGCGTGTACGTACATATATACGTATGATATTTTCAGTGACGGTTAGACACTCGTACGGCCCGTCGAGTGCGTTCACTCAGATTTGTAAGTGAACGAAATTTGTTCCTCTGAAAGCTGAGTGAGCGCTCGGTATTCACTCAGCTATTTGGGTGTCGACACGCCACCACGCGGCTGAACGCCAAACGTACACTGTGCACGTAAATGGAAAGTATCTTTCAGTGAAGAAAAAAGACAAAAGTGACATTCAACTACCAAAACCAAACACAGTCTTAGGAAGACGATCAGAATTTCTTATGACAACACCAATCATTAAAAACAAGAAAAAAAATATAAATATTTTATAAACTAAGTCTCAATGGAGTGTAAATATTTTTATTTCTTACAACTCAAGAGTTAAACATAACACTGGAGTTCGAAACGTTCCGGGAACAAAATTTGAGAATTTAATTAATTACTTTAAAACGTAGCAAAAATGATTAAAAATAACTGAAAGTAGCATAAGAGACTACTAATCATATGCATAAGTCGTGAAAAGGATAAATGTCCATTATTTTACCCGCACCAAAAAATGATCATGTATGTGCCTATATGCTAACTTTACTACTCCTTCAAACCTCTAGCTTTCCTAACTATAAAACCAAGAAGAAGACCCCACTAGAAATGATACGAGTTGTTTATTATTATATAAACAATAAAATAAAATCAAAATATCCAAAAAAAAATGGACAGGGCAGGTGATTTTAACTCGATTTTCCACTACACGCGTAGTGCAATATATACCGAGTTCGCTCTTCTGGCCCTCATAACTAATAATCTAGATCGAAGGCCCCGCTAAAAACGATACAGGTTGTTTATTATTATATAAACAATAAAATAAAATCAAAATATCCAAAAAAAAATGGACAGGGCAGGTGATTTTAACTCGATTTTCCACTACACGCGTAGTGCAATATATACCGAGTTCGCTCTTCTGGCCCTCATAACTAATAATCTAGATCGAAGGCCCCGCTAAAAACGATACAGGTTGTTTATTATTATATAAACAATAAAATAAAATCAAAATATCCAAAAAAAAATGGACAGGGCAGGTGATTTTAACTCGATTTTCCACTACACGCGTAGTGCAATATATACCGAGTTCGCTCTTCTGGCCCTCATAACTAATAATCTAGATCGAAGGCCCCGCTAAAAACGATACAGGTTGTTTATTATTATATAAACAATAAAATAAAATCAAAATATCCAAAAAAAAATGGACAGGGCAGGTGATTTTAACTCGATTTTCCACTACACGCGTAGTGCAATATATACCGAGTTCGCTCTTCTGGCCCTCATAACTAATAATCTAGATCGAAGGCCCCGCTAAAAACGATACAGGTTGTTTATTATTATATAAACAATAAAATA
>NW_019380672.1:118220-252550 GCF_000648655.2 Copidosoma floridanum
TAAAAAATATTAATAAAAATATTATTATTTACGAAAATGTTTAATTATTTTTTTTTTATGAATATTTGAAATTTGATAATCACAAAGTAGTATGCATTTTTATAACAAAGAATGAATATCACATAATGTATGCTCTAAAATATTTGAAGATTATAATAGTTGTTCAATTAACAGTGTTATATTTATATTACACAATAAGTGTACTAATGTTTGCAATAAAAAAATTTTTTTTTAAATTAACTGAAAAGACTGAAACCTGTTACAGCAAAGATAACGCAACGTATATAGTAGTTAATAAGTAAGACAATAATATGTATATTAATTTTCCAGTAGATATAATAAATAGCATCCGTGGAGGTTTACCACTTTCTGAACTTAGTTTATAGCAAAAATAACGCAACGTATAAGTGGTTGATAAATCAGACAATAATATTTATATTCATTTTCCTGTAGATTTGTTGAACGGTATCCGTGAAGGTTTACCTCTTTAAGAACTCAGTTTAAAAATAAGTACAATAGTAATGCTAATTAGACATTTAAGTATATCAGACGGTTTGTGTAATGGTGCTTAATTAGAAATTACTTAATTATTGAAATAGAACGTAGAAGATGAAATAATAACTAGAATAAAATTGGACGTACAGTTTTTATCTCAAAAATAACTTAACACACTGGAAGCACGTCTCCACTACCTTTTATTTTATATTGTTAGCAATTATGAGTAGTTGTGGCATTTGCTATAACTATAAATAAATCTCAAGGTCAAAGTTGATAAGGATGGTTTATACTTAAGAATACCAGTATTTTCTTACGGCCAATTGTACGTAACTTTATTGAGTTGCAAAAATTAAAAAAATGTATTAATTTAAGTTGAAAGAGACGATTCGTGAATCAAAAATATTGTTTAAAAAAAATTTTTTTCAATGGAATTGCTTACAGAATTTTGAAAATGATTTCTAAATGTAAAAATATTTCATTTCAAAACCAATTCATTGTAAAAACAAGACGAGTATTCGCAATTCTACTGAAAAATTTTACATGGAGCTGTTAGTAGACTTTGTTTTTAAAAAGTAAAAGAATGGCTCGGAAAATGCCATTCTTTGACATTTGTAACTATAAACAAGGACAGAGAAATGTGCACTTTGAATTCTGTAGGTAAAACTTTACTAAATAACTCAGTTTGTCTCAATGTCCTTTTTATAAAAGAAATAATTTACCCTGTCACCATATTCGTGGCGTAAGAAAGTTATTTTTTTACTCATACGATGAGAGTTTATGCGACATACAGTGGACCAAATAATATATAACATCCAAGCATTGAATTTTTACTGGACCAAACTAAAATTTAGAAATAACTAACACAAAATCATTAATAAGGGAATTGAAACAACGAGTTTCACCAAAAACAGTGACAAACCCATCAATTGTAGTATCAACAAAAAAGACTACAAGACCAAAACACACTGTTACTAAAGAACGCAGGCTTCTTGTACCCATCATAAATGAACTTTCATCAGTTATGAGAACAATTTGCGAAGAAAAATTAAAAAAAAAAAGTAAGAATTAAGAACAAGCTGTGTAACTTCCGGAAAAACAGCACTGAAGTAAACGTCATTCTTGTCATCGATGATATTGATGCAAGTGTTGTAGGAATTAACGAAAGCGTGAAAAGTTGAGATATTAGCAACACTGAGAGATACTTTCCATTTACGTGCACAGTGTACGTTTGGCGTTCAGCCGCGTGGTGGCGTGTCGACACCCAACTAGCTGAGTAAATACCGAGCGCTCACTCAGCTTTCGGAGGAACAAATTTCGTTCACTCACAAATCTGAGTGAACGCACTCGACGGGCCGTACGAGTGTCTAACCGACACTGAGAATATCATATAAATACATACGTATTTATATTTGCATGGATATACATGATGTTTATCATTTTAGTTTAAAGGGTGACAGCANCATATGGTGATTGATAGTGCTTGTCAAGAAAGTTTCACTTGAATTTTTTCAAATTTTTTGACTTACACCGTTACCGTTTGTGATAGTTACAAATTTTGGATTTTCATTTAAACTCTACAATAGCGATGTTTTTGAGTAAATTGGTGCAAATTAAAAAAAAATTGCTTTTACTAGGATTTTGTTGGCATTTTTTCCGTAGAATACGATAAAAACATTGATATTATTGCAAAGAGTAGTTTTTACCCTTTTTTCGGGACTAAAAGTTTAAATCTTAATTTATGTAAAGCCCACCAAGATAGATTTTTTCTTAGTATTCCTTTTTTTATATATATTTATTTTATATTCGGATCATGATCAGGCCTAACTTGGAACAGGCCCAAAATAGGACCTACACGTAAAAATCCACTCTTTTACCGTTATATCTCGGTATAAAAAATTGTTTCATAGGAAAATATCGTACACTCTAAAGTTTTTTAGGTCAGTAATTATGAATCTGAAATCAGACTTTGGAAATTCAAAATGGTAAATTCAATATAGTCACTATTATTTTTGAAATTTAAGAATTTCCAAGTTAAAAAAAAATTCCATTAAATTGTACGCTAAATTTTAGGTTGAAAATGTACATTTCAAAATTTTCTTAATAATCCCACCTAGTGCAATAAAATAATCACAAGAAAAATTTTTTAATAATTGTATCCTCACTGTGTGAACACCCAAATTTTTTTTCAACACTTACATTATGATTGCTTTGGAATTTCTTGGATCGCAGATTACGAATCCGAGATAAGACTTGCAAACTTACAAATGGTGAATGTTATATGGCAACCAAAATTTTTAAGTTTTTGAATTTCTAGGGTTAAGTAATGCCATTTCATTCTATGCAAAGTTTTATGTTAATGGTTTTCTAAAATAATTAAAAATAACGTTTTCGAAAAAAGTGTTTGTCAATTTTCTTTAACGTTAGTACGTGTATTCATTGCAGATAATTCGGATTATTCGTCTTTAGGCATGCTAGATACATAAATCTGTAATAATTATTGTTACAAATATGATAATAGTTCAACAAAGTCCAGAAAATAAAGTACGTTGTTTTCCAATTAGTAACCCGTTGAATTAAAACATGATTTATTCATTTATTGAGTAATCAACGCACTGCTTACTGTGTTAAAAAGCTTGGGGTATTGGTTATTGCATTATTAAATTAATAATTTTTTGAAGTAATGTATGATCAAGTGTTCATTGTACGTGTTGCGTAGTATACTTACCATACGTTGTACTACACTTCAATTGAGTGTCGTACCATATTGTAATTAGCAGGATTCTGAAAAAGTGTTACTGATGCTTGAGTGCTGCTGGTATTTTGGCATGCATCTTATATCTATAAATTGGTTTTCCTATTTTTCTTTCGTGTTATTGCCGAAGTATTATTTTCTTTCCTTGTGCGTAGGATCAATTTTGTTAAACCCCTTCTACGACGTATACGCAAGTGAAATTTTATAAATTTCTTGAATTTCATCTATAAGTTTGTGCTTCTGATAGTAACATATGATAATGTTGAGCTGAACAGCAAAAGTATATTACGATAGATGCTGTAATCCATTTCAACTGGATTCTCATGTGAAAGAAAAGAGCTTGCGCAAGTCACACCTACTTGTTACTAAACAAATGTTCATACTTTTTTTATTCATGATTTAAATATTGTTCACTAAAGTTAAATACTTTATTGTTTAGTACTTTTTCAAATTATCTATTGTATAAACCGTAAAATTTGTTATCAATTTGATGTGATTATGAATTAAGCTATACCAATACTGTAACATTATTTAAACTAAAATAATATTGTGTAACATCTGAATTCATATTAATTTAATACTGTAATTATTAGTTATTTAATTATTATACTTCAAAATTTAAATTATTATGTCTCAATAAATGGTTACAGAATATATATTTAAGTTTTTTGGAAATATTTGTCCATATTACTGATACCTGAATTAAATTGATAATTGTTTTTGTAATGCTGAATGTACATTTACTGGATTTTTTGCAAAACAACTTTTTTTAGAAAATCTGAAGTAAGATTTCAGGTGAGATTTTTAGAAGAGTTAAAGTTGATTAACAATTATAAAGAAATTTATTTATCGTATTTCAATATTACAGACATTGTTATTGCATCTACAGTAACTTTGCAAACTATTACTGGGGATTAGGTATTGGCAAATATTATTAATAATTTTATGAAAGAAAGTATGGAGGATATTGAATTATCAGTACCCTTACAGTTTATGAATAATATTAAATTGATGTAAAATGATAAATCATGCTGTAACAAACGGAAATACAAAATACTCAGTCTTTGGCCAAGAAACTGGACACATTCAGTGATTAAATATCATTTTGATGTTTCTCATATATTGAAAAATCAATACAGACAAGTAGTGTCTGTCTTTATCATCAAAATCTGTAGCTCACGATAACTAGTGAATTATAAAGGACATTCTAAATCATATTAAGTGCTCAGTGCGACAAATGTAAAGAAATACACGTCATTAAACAAAATGTTGAAAAAAATTTAGAAATTTTATTACATTGTAACCTTTTTTATTTTATTAAAGTTATTTAGACAAATTTAAGATCTTTAACTTGAGTGAAAAAATAAATTTGTAACTAAAGAAGGACAATTATCTTCGTAGCCACTGTAATTAATAATTTTTTTATAGATTCTAAATTGCCACAACTCACTGAAAAAGAGGAACATCATTTGTGCACGTACAAAGTTAGTATGAAAGTTAACATTTGCGACAACCCAATTATGCTATTTAATGAATATCCAGGATTAGACAGGATAAAGAATTTTGTAGAAAGAGTTTTTGAAGGGAGAATCAATGAAACTATTTACAAGCAGTGGGTACTGCAGCCAAGAGCTACCCTGGAAACATTTTTAAAAAATTCGGAAAAATTCATACACTGCTTTTATAAAAAAATTCAAGAGGTACTTTCATACGCTTTCATCGCTGCGAAGCAATCAGGATTTAATCGTTAGTTGAAAGAAAATTTACAACTTAAGGAATATATGATTTCATAAGAACAATGACCAAGCTACTATGAATAATGTAGTCATATATTTCAAACGTAAAATATCGACAGATCAAAATAGTTTGGTCGTAGTATCTTACTGGTCGCATCATAGTGCTATCTTACTGTAGACTTATCACAAAATCCTAATAAAATACATGAAAAGTTAATTCGAAAGAGTAGCTAAGATTTATTATTTTACTAATGAAGCCCCTCAATTGTCCAAAAATTATAAAAATGTTATTAACTTGGCATACCTCTATGAAGATTACGGTATCGATGCAGAATGGCATTTCTTCCAACAGAACATGGCAAAGGTCCATGTGATGGCTTGGAAGCAACAGTAAAACGCAGTGCAGTGTGTGCTAGCCTTCAGGTGACAAGAATGGTTTTGTCAGCTTAAGGTAGTTCTATCGGTAAACGAATTAACAATGAAAATTGGATGGAAATTTGTTTTCAAAGTCATAACAATGACACTATCAAAGTGTAAAGTCACGTGGGTTCCTAGGAGCCGAGTAATTAATTTTCATATTCTTCTAATTTTAACATGAAGGCTTACGGGCTGTCGTATCTTTAAACGCTTCTATAGCATTTACCTCAATTATGAACAATGAACTTTAGACAAAGATTTTGTCACTGATAGAAAAATATCTAATGATCGTATTTAACTTCATTGAACATCTCAAAGGTACCAGTGAGAGAAGAAATTAATTAATAACCAAGGTAAAAGCTACAAAAGGTTATGTTGTCATACAGAATTATGATGTCATCATAAGAGAGCGAGAAAGACAGACGATATATTAAACTATAGAGAGCGTTGCATGGACTATGGCAAGAGATTGAACCTCCTTAAGAGCTTTTTGACTGGATTTAAGATACAGCCAGATTACCAAATATTTACAGTAAGTATTTTGACTCATTAAATTACAATCCGTAAAAAAAATTAAGTGAAAGATTTTTTAATGATCATCGTGCCAAAGCTCAGCAGCCTAAACATCGCCTTATGTTAATGCCTGTAATTTTGCAAAAATGTTCTCAGAATCATCTATTTCTGAAAATTACATGAAATTTAAAAGAAGGAGTAATTAACCACAAAAATTATTCTTTATTATTTCCAAACATTTATTTTCATATTCCTCTTTTAATTCCTTTATTTGTTTACTTTTCTGGAATCCCTTAAACTGTTATCATAAATGTGATAATAATTATTACAGATTTATATGTCTAGCAAGCCTTAAGACAAATAATCCAAATCATCTGTTAAAAATACAAGTATTAAAGTAAAAAAAATGACAAACAATTGTTTCGAAAACGTCAGCCTTAATCATTTTAAAAAACCATTAACGTAAAACTTTGCGTAGAATGAAGTGGTATAACTTAACCTTGAAAATTCAAAAAATTTCAAATTTTGGTTGCCATACTACATCCTCCATTTGTAAGTTTGCAAGTCTTATCACGGATTCGTAACCAGCGGTCCAAAAAACTACAAATAAAAGTTCCTGAGCATATATGGTGTGGAAAGAAAACCTTGAATCTGACTCATATACATATAAAGCAAAAAGTCGCTACAACCGTTGTTATCGCTAACCGTGAAAACTACTGAACGGATCTGGCTAAAATTTTGCATACCGTTTCTTGACACTTCCCAGATGGTTTAAGCATAGTTTTAATCTTGAAAAAATTTATGACAAAAGTAACAAATAAACTCACATTTTTGCAAAACTAACCTATCTGCAATAGAAGCAAAAGATTACGTGAGAGATCAACTTTTCATTATAACCCTGATGACAGTAATCACTTACATTTTTCAGATTTTTAAATAGGTAGGATAATATGTATTCTTATTCTGTGGCGATAAAAAATGAAGAGGTTACAGCAAATAAAGTGCATGGATTCCGAACGTAAACATTTTTAATAAGATGTTTTTTGTTCTGAAAAGTGTCAAAAATATATGTAACATTTTTAACTGAAAACGTTTTACATTACATATCAACACACTACGGTGTTCCATTCAGTGATTCTCGGACGAGACGGGGGGCTTGCTAGTATATATATTTTTATACACACAAGTGGAGATATTCGCCTTCCTGCGCTTCGTGCTACCCCCCCCCCCCAAATACTGTCTTAAAATAAGAGTTGCGTAAATTAACATAACTAATTTTTTTTAAGTTTTAAATTATGAGTCACGAAATTTTATACTTTAAAAAGTATAATAAATATCNAAATGTATTTTTTGGCAAGATAGTTTAAACTTAGGTGGCTCTTAAAAGAACCGATGTGATTGATAGTTAAGTAGGAAACGTTTATACTTAAAGTGGCCCTAAAAAAGATCAGTGCTGAAACTTTCAGCTATTGCTTATTATTATTTCTGATGATAAAGTGCTGGCTGCGGGTAGCTTGACTTACCCTCGAGGTCTCTATGTACGGAGACTGTGATAGAGGGAAGTACGCCGCTGACCAAAGAATATCTCGTCTTCGGGTCGTTCCTGGGATAACCAACCGCTCATCGTTAGTCGGGAAAATGAGAGTATGTCGTTGGGGACACGACATATAAAATAGTACTAATTTGAGCTTTATTATATAGTATAGATTGTGACAAAAATGTTCTTAAAGTTCCAACTGTATACCGGAACTGACACCACGATACTAAATGAAAAAATTTCACTTTGACTCTTTTCTAGTAAATTATCAGAAATGCTGCTTCGTCACATTTGTTGTATATTTGACGGAAAACAAACACTTAAACACCGATGTTCTTATAGTTATAGTTACTTACAAAGAGATAATTATTATATACCAAGGTAGGTCGAGTGTTTTCTCAGTTATCTTATGTCAATTATCTATGATTAATATACATTCTGATTTAACTTCTATATATACTGTAACTCGTGGCATAAATTGTCAATATGTCTACTAAAATATCCATCCGTATAGATTGATGTTACAACCCCTGCGATAACGAAGGCCACGTAGGGAAAGATTTAAGAAATATCTGAAACAATTTAAAATGAAAACTTCCTTTTTAGCCTTTCAAGGAAAAAGTGCGCAGGGTGTATATAAATACAAAAGAAATAACAATATTGATAGATCGCAGACCTGTGAAAGCCTTGTAGGTAATGAGCAATATGAAACTGAAGTTCTACATACATTAGAAATTCATTAGAATAATCCTGAGCTCATTAATGAGAATAATACTGAGCATCAATCGAGAGTAGTTAACGTACGGTCTCAGAGAGAAATTGATTTGTAAAAAATGGATAGATGGAAATAAAAATTTTTAAGCCTTTCGTTGAAAGATCCACAAAAATTGAGTATTTTAACTGTAGTTTCCAAGTTTTAATGTAGAAAAAAAATTGCTAGTAAACTTAGTTGTGGTTAGACTCTTGCCCATAGGGCCAAGGGCCTTAGGAACTCAGAAGGTATATTAGATATAACAGCAATTTCGTCAGGTACAAAATTGTCCCAGGACGCTATTGAATCTATAAATAAATTTTATTCCAGCGATGCAAATAGCAGGATTATATCTAAGAAAAAAGATATGATATCTGTTCACACATCTAGAACTCGTTGTGTTCTTCATAAAGGACTACTCTTAATGGATTTAAAAGGACTGTTTTAACCTATTGAAAAACCTGTCCAGAGTTTTCCATCAGTTTCAGTACTTTTGCTCCATTGCGTTCAAAACATTGCGTTCTTGCAGGCTTTAGTGGTACGCATTCTATGTGTGTACGTACGATACATTAGAATGTAAGGGGTTGTCGGATAGTATAAACACTAAAAAATTAACATAATATTCTAAAACAGTGATTTCTAGTTATAAGGATTGTTAAAAAATAATAACTTGCCACCATCTTACTGAAGCTTGTAGGATTAATGAGGGTGAGAAGTGTCCCTCCATATATGTATATTGACTAGCGGACCCCCGTCTCGGCTTCGCCCGAGACTTACTAAATGGAATACCGTAGTGTGTTGACATGTAAGGTGAAACGTTTTCAGTTAAAAATTATACATATATTCCTGACACTTCTCAGAACAAAAATATTCTTATTAAAAACATATTTGTTCGGAATCCATACAGTTTATTTGGTCAAATAATAAGCTGAAACATTAAAAAAAAATATAACTACGCTGAGAAGTATCGTGCGTGCGTTCCTTATGCCATAAAATAATCGTTGGCCATAAGGGGCCGTTGATTTGCAGTTTCTTCTATATAATTTACGAAAAGGGCTATTTTTTCAAGCTTTTAAGATTTAAAACTTCCGAAAAAAATATGCTAAAAAAAATTTTTTTTCTCTTATCTCACAACTTTATTCCCAGAGCAACAAAGGCCTGGAGCCTCATCTCTACATTTGTTATCGCCACAAAAATACAAATACATTTTCGACTTATTTAAAAAAACTGCAAGACTTGAGAGATTACTGTAAGAGTACAATGAAAAGCTGATCTTTCACGTAATGGATTCTTTATTTGTCGATTTTAACGCTGCTGTTCCAATCTCAATAAATTTTCTACGTCAGTTTCTTGACGCCTAAAATTGTATACATTAGGTACATTTGAAGTTTTTCTTCCAATCCACCCTCTTGCGACTCTTAGCATGCTTAAGACTTTTGTGATCCCGAATGGCTGTTTTCTGTCAACTTTGTTAAGTTCTAATATATTTTTTGGCAAGCTAGTTTGACTTCCGATGGCCCTAAAAATAACCGGTGAGCTTCTTAAGTAAACTCTTTCTTGACTGAAGTTAACAGCAATTGTGACTGCCTGGATACCTCAGGACGATCTTCTCTGGCCTGCTGTTGAAACCCGAGACTAATCAGGAGAGGAATTATAAAGTCCGAAGCTTTGGAGCTAGTTGTAAAGATCTTTCCCAACGTCTCCTGGTATAACGTCGAAGATATTGGTGTGTAAAGCATCTTTTTTTTGCAGACTCATTTGTTTTGGTGATCGAAGATGGGGAGATCGGTTCGTGATGCTTGCCCGTTAGCTCAAATTTTTTTCCCCTTCATAGCTGTTACGTTCACCCAGCGCAGACCTTAGAGAGGATCGGTGATTCCTGATCGAATGCTTAGAGTCGAGGGGGTAATATAGGGTCGTTGGTCACCGGGGTTCCCAGCCTTGCAAAGAACAACTCTGCTCGTGACGACTGCCAGTGAATGACTGACTTGGTTTAATAGTGGCCGTCTTTAGTTAACATAATCTTTGAGTCGATGAATCGCTTCCAGAAATGGTAATAAAAATGTATTTTTTGGCAAGATAGTTTAAACTTAGGTGGCTCTTAAAAGAACCGATGTGATTGATAGTTAAGTAGGAAACGTTTATACTTAAAGTGGCCCTAAAAAAGATCAGTGCTGAAACTTTCAGCTATTGCTTATTATTATTTCTGATGATAAAGTGCTGGCTGCGGGTAGCTTGACTTACCCTCGAGGTCTCTATGTACGGAGACTGTGATAGAGGGAAGTACGCCGCTGACCAAAGAATATCTCGTCTTCGGGTCGTTCCTGGGATAACCAACCGCTCATCGTTAGTCGGGAAAATGAGAGTATGTCGTTGGGGACACGACCACTGAGAAAGAAGCCGTTGTGGCTGCCCGTGTTCCTCAGGGCTGTTTTCCCTGGCTTACATATGTAGCCAAAAATTCTCTGACGGCACCAGGCTGGATGGTGTAAGGGTGCCTGTACATGGAAGACCTGCTGTTTGGCAACTGCCAGTCAAAGCTCTTTGGTCTCATGAGAGTGAGAGAGAGGTTAAATGTGGTCACGTGATGAGCCTCTTTCTCGTTTAAACCCTCGTTTTAAAAAAATTCATTTTGCAAAAATCTACAATGTAAAAATCATACCTGATGATATAACTCTTGAAGAAGAGAATCCTGTTTGAGTTATCATTCTAAGATGCCTACTCTGACTAAACACAACAAGTTACTTTTAAAAAAACTATTATATAGATCAAATTAGAATTTGGAGCATTCGTTAACGCCGTAAAAACATATAATTTATTCTTATATTGGTATTATTCTGATAAAAGGATTATTATTTTCTAACAATTAGAAAAATGCCCTATTTTAGAGGTATTTGAAACTTTTTGGATTAACAAATTAGTCGATTTAAAAAAGTCCGATGAAATTTTGTAGGTCTTGTTACAAGCTACATCTAACAGTCATTCAAAAAATCCATGATTTTTGAGATATTGTTGAGTAACTAATTTTTTCAACTTACTAAATTTTTTTAATAATATTCCAAAAAAACTAGCTGTTATCTACGACGGTTCATTAATCATCTGTCTCGGTTTCGTGCAAGAATATTTTTTTCGTCTAGTATCTTCAAGTTTTAGCTGTAATGATACTTCTTGGGGTCTTCGTATTCGATGTATGATAGGATATGTTGGGCGTTTAGGATGTTAACGCGGTATTATGTTCAACCTCGCCATCTGCAGGGTGAATTGTACCACTGTACCCCGACTGTGTGTCAGAACGGTGTACATCAGCTGCCGAGACTTCTTCGCGATAATCGATAGGGTTTCCGTCTGACCATATTACCCGATGTTCGTTCGCATCAAAGCGTATTCTATTTTCAGCTCCCAAATCTATTTGGCAGCTATTGTCATTGAGTGCCAGATTTGCCACATGACCCCTCGTTAAACCTGCTTCTTGTCCTCTGTGTCCAGTCCCAGTGCCGCCAACATCTTGAACGGTCTATTAGGAGGATCTCGTACTATCTTCTGTGATGGCCACTCATACGTCCTTCTGTGGGTTTGCGAAGTCTACCGATTCCATTTCTCCTCAGTTCTTTATCATCCCAACGTTATCAAGGTCGCGACGCACTTGCCCGCTCACAACCTCACGGAATTGTTGAGGTGCGGGAGACGAGGTGTTTGCACAATTTACTCCTGCAATGCTGGCGTTTATTTCTGACGATTCATTGTGTATGAATCGAGTTTCGTGGCGTTCTGGCCTATATTCTACATCTGAAAGCTCCATAACTAAATTATTTTTTTCTGATCGCATGACCTTGTCAACTTCTTTATTCCATGCACTAGCTGTTGGTCCGATATATTTTCTATTCAAGAAAGGTTGCAAACGATCCCTAGCTTCCGGCATGGTCTCATCACTTTTTAATCCCAACAATATCAAGTATTAAAATATTTCTCCATCCGTGTATTACATAACTGTGTCCGCGATCCCTAATGTTATCGTTTAGTGACTTATCGCTTGAAGTTAGTCCTCCCTCCCGTCGCGCTCGCACTAAAAGAAAACTCTAACGTATATCAACGTAGCACATCCACTCGCGAACCCCATTATAAGAACTTAAAGGGAATTTGTAGCTGATTTGTAGTAAATTTGTAGTGCAAGAATTGATTGTGTAGGGCCTAAATAACGCCCAGTACGCTCGGATGTGCCAACTTGATATAAAGCTACCACATCTTACCGCGATGCGGGGCATCCAGGGGGATGGAGAAAACGATATATTTTGTAGCTAATTTGTAGCTTTCAGATGCATATCACAGATCTAGTCTAGAAAGCACCCTTGCGATAACAGGGGGTGTCACTGAACTCTGAGATCGGCCAAATATCGCCAGTGTTCTATTCTATACTATTTCTAGACGTCCAGTGTTTAAGATCTTTAATTTCGAGAGCTTTTTTTACGTATTAGTGTATAGTTACACCTGTAGGCGAAGCAAGTACTCATAAAATTTAGATACTCTATGCATGCAACAGAATTTATACTTTGTTTACTGATGTAAGTGTAAACTGAAAGAGTTATAATAACTAACGACAGTTAAAAGTAAATTAAATAAAATACAGAAATAAAAAAGAAAATAGAAAAACTATGTTTTTTTTTACATATAGTAACAGCCGTGGCACAACTTTGTAATTACGCGCTTGAAAACTCGACGATTTTTTAAAATCATCTACCTCCATTCAAGAGGTATTTCCACGACGGTAAATGTATGACACAAAATGATTGGTCGTACAGTTATTATTACTATGGCGTCTTAATCCTCCAATTCCTCTAAAACTGACAACACCAACAAGAAAAATTTCTTCTTTTCCGTTTAAGGGGTTTTTTATACATTTATACAGTCTAGTGTAACTGCGTGGTTCTCCTTTTCTTAGTTGAATACATCAAAGACGATGAAGTCTTATTAAACAAACATATATTATATGAATAATACTAGTTCTGTCAATTGCTGCCATTGTTTCTGTATTAATTCAATGCTTTAATTTTCATTAAATGTAAATATCTTCAATGAATTACACCGTGTAGTATAGTTGTGTAGTATTCCCCTGTGACAATTCTTCCTGCCATGTTTCTTTTCGTAATACTAAGAAAATAGTAGGAAGCGGGTATACATGTTTTAGACCAAATCGGCACCTTGGACAAAGAAAGCGTTAACATAAAAATTAACTTGAAAAAAGTAAATTTTTTATTCTTGGGTTGAAGAGCAATATATATTTTTTCCAAAAAACATGTAAGAAATAATGGTTATAAAATGTCGATAAATAAGTAATCATGTGAAAGCTCACTAAATTCTAAAGATAATAGCTTTTAAGGGCCATTTCAAGAACTGCAAAATTGATGAGATGATTCAAACTCTGTGCCTTTTCAATCTTTATTACGAAAAAAATCTCTCTGAGCGCTTTTTCTAACCCGATTTTGAATTAGCATTTTCTTTAAGGCAATTTTAAGTTAGCTCTTTTTAAAGTTAATTCTTAGTGAGCGCCTCTTTCCAGGTAATTTTGAGTTATCGCTTTCTTTGACCGAGGCGTGAGAGTCAGTTTGTCAGAAGATAATAAAAGAAAAACCAAAAAATTTTGAGAAACCGTTATTTGTTTATTTTTTAATAATACTCTCAAAAAAAATTGTCTAAGTACAACTTTAAAAATAAAATGAGTTTTGCTGAATCACAGTCTATTATTATCTACTATATAAAATACGATATACATATTATCTCTTATATATACAATATAGATATTATCTCTTGTATAAAATATATATCGACGTCCCAGACGAGATTGTGCCCTGCTTCGAAGCCTGGACGAAGATGATGCCTTTTTACTATGCCCAGATGAAAACCATACCTTTTACTCTAGTTCGGATGAGGACTACGCCTTTTTTCCGGAGTTCGAACGAATAGTAGCATGATTCACAAAGTGTTGCCGTAATAAAATAGCTGTTTGTGAAAATATGAATAAAACATCATAAAAATGTTACTAAATAAATACGTTCAATCGTGCACACCATTAAAACACGTATATTAAAAACTTTTGACTGATTATAGATTTATTATTATAACTTTTTAGTTAAATAACTTGAAAATTGGTATTTTCTTACGTTATTAAGAAAAATACTCAAATCTTTTCAATTGAAATTTGAAATATGAATGAGGTAGAACAAAATATTTATCTCTATCACAAAACGATAGTTTGAATAAGTGCAATAAACAAATCCACTCATATTATTTCAGCTTTAATGTACCTAAAAAAGCCAGTAGGCGATCGTTAATTTAGCATGAATCTGAAACTAGCAGAAAAATTCCAGCAGCGATATCGTCAAATAACAAATTCTACTCGGGGTACCCTGAAAAGAAAACCAGGTACCTTTCTAATTCAGTAAAATAAAAGGGTACCTGTCTTAGTTTCAAGGATACTCAAGTTATAAGTTGTTGTAAGACCACATATTTCGTCAGAACACGGGAAAAAGGCATAGTTGTCGCCTGGATTAAAAAAAAAGAGCATAGTCTTCATCCAGGACCAAAAAAAGGACATAGTTTTCGTATAAACTAGAAAAACGGGCTTAGTTTCCGTCAGGGCTCGAGAAAAAGGCATAGTATTCGTCTGCCTGGGACCAAAAAGAGCATAGTTTTCGTCCAAACTACGAAAAAGAGCATAGTCTTCGCCTAGGACGACGAAACCGAGGACGAAACGACATTGTCTTCATCTGGAGCATCGACATCGTTTATTGTATACAATTTTTTTACGGAAAGCCTTGATTTCCACTATTTTCCTCATTACTTTCGTTTTAAGAAACGTGCCAGAAATAAATTTTCTGATATTGAGGTTTATGCGCTGTTAAAAAGAAATCGAATTATGGATTTAAAAAACTGTAATTAAAGGCCTTAAAACAAAAAGGGACTTAGTTTACAATCCAAATCTAAGTATTTCGAACAAATTAAAAAAAAATTGTTCATACTTTTTCTGCCACGTCGCGCTATTTTCTCCCTTTCTGTTTTAAGGCCTTTGTTTTTGCATTTAGTTTTATTTAAGAAGGCAACTTGAAGCTGCTCAGGACAATTACTGGCATATATATGTATATATACATTTATGTATATATATTTCAATACCACTAAAATGCCGTGAGCGCTCCATTCAAAGTTCTCAAATCAATCTCTCAACTGTCCAACAATTTAAATATTTGTGACGCGATAAAACTGTAATTTTCAACATCATCTTGCGTATAAAGCAATGTAATTTTATTGATAAAAACGTAAAAATCTAATGATTAGAAAAAAAGAAACTAATAAAATTTTATAACATCCTTGAAAAGCTATTCTAATAAAAAATATGAAAATGCAGAAACGACCTTTTTTTAACATAATTATATACTTTCCTATTTTTTTGTAATTATCATGCATAAGAAAAACTTTTATTGTACCTATTTCAGTGAAACTATTCTCGACCTGTTCCTCAGTTCCGCATTTTTGGCAATTACTGTTGTATATTTGGACATCATTTTTTACAAAATTTTCACTGGTATTTATATGTAGATAAATGTTTTCCACTATTTGAGCTGTCAAGTTACAAATTGATTGAAAATTACATTTGTGACATAAGTTTGTTAATGTGAAACTTGGAAATTCTTTAAACAATTGTCTTTCGAGCCATCCAACTTTCACTTCACCATCAATCACATGCAATTCCTCTAGTGAAATTTTTGACACTTTTATCTAAAAATATTTTGAGAGGAATTGACCTCTTAAGGTGTATGTATGTGCCTGTAGACCTTTTTGTATTATATCCAAAAGTATATTGAAAAAGGGATGAGATTTAAGAGCAATCTGCAATAATTATAATAAATTAAAAAGTTTAGTCATTTTTATCTCATGTTACTTGTTTAGATTATATGTTACAATTCGGTATAAGGTGTCATGGTTGTAAAAGTTAAACGGTAAAAAATATTTTCAATTTTAGTGCTATATATGTCATTCTTTGAAATATTTTCTGCTATTTTCTTGATAACACATATGTCAAGAATATCCCAAAAAAATATGTCGATACTGATACAAGTGTTTTCGTTAAGACTTTTTTTTACTAGTGTCATCGTATTATACAATTACATGTAACGGGTATTACGAGTATATATACTCGTATAAATCACTAGAGCTCTTTTTTTTCTTTTTCTTTTTTTTTGTTTCGCCCAGTAGAGAAAGAAATTACATGAAAAACAGTGGAGGCAGTAAAATAGATGAAACTTGGCAGTCATCATTCGTCAAAAAGTACATAAGCAACATTATACAAACATTGATTGAGTTGAAAAGGCCAGTCATGACGAAAGTAACAGGTGATTCAAATTCTGTTTATGACCTCGGTAGTCGACAAAATTGACGAGTCGTCAATGTAAAGTTAAATTGCTAGTAACTTTCGATCTGGGCATGATTTTGAACTTAACCAGAGCTCAAACTACAGCTCTATTTAACGATTTTGATTACTATTCAAGCAAATACTTAAACTTTGCCAGCTGAACAGTGATTAAAAACTGTAATAGCACGATGAAAATTATAGTGGTACTATTTTTGTTGATACTCAACTGTCAATTGAGTAATAAAATTCGCTTTAAAAGTAAGCTAATAGTGCTTGAAACGAGTTGTACTACAAGCTCTCGAAAATATTAATAGGTTAGTTATGAGGGTTTAACAAGTATGTCGAAAAAAACCAAGTTTTGAGCAACTTTTTAAATTTAATTCAAAACAACGTCCAATGGTGGTACTGTCATATTTTGTATTTATTAAAAAACAAAACGACGTTTTTTAAATTTAACTTGAGCGATTGCAACTTTTGCCCTGATAAACATTTTTAACTAAATCAAGGCTTGCATTTATAGTAATTTTATGCATTTTTATTTTTTTAAACATTTACTCCAACCACATCAGATGATTGCTGGTGATCGAAAAACCAACAGCATTACATGAACTGAAATTCACGGTTGTTTTTTAAGAATGTTTAGCCTCAAGCTCTGCCGGCTGCAGCACTACTACAGAAGATCCATCATAGCGTGTAAAATATATGTAGGTATTGTGTTGACCGTCTTTAGATTTAATGATGACCGTCACGTTATTGCTTACATGTACATGAGTCGACTCGACTCGGCCGAGGCTGCTCAACACACAGTGATACAGTCATAAGGCTTATGACTGTCTATGTACACATAAAAGAATGGTAGATATGTATATGTATTCGTACATAATTATAATTATGTATATGTATGTATGTAAGCATATACATTTAAGATGCCATGATGGCTCTTCTGCAGCAGCGCTGCAGGCGGCAGAGTTTGAGGCCAAACATTCTCATAATATAGGGTAGCTCGAGATATAGCTATGACATCAGTTAAGAATACAATCGAAAAAGTTACGAGCGTTGTAAATTCAATTGGAAGATGGTGGATTTTTATTGAAAGTAGCTCATTTTAGCCATTTTAAAACTTAAAATTAAAACGCTTTTTACTTTACTTATGATCATCATGTTTGGCTTAACCAGGGCACAAAATATGGTACATTACGTTACTAGGGCACAAGTATAGAGTCGCGTATATTGTTTTTCTTACCGAGGGCGCAAAGTGCAATTTTGCGCTCGTGGGTACACTTTGTGCTCAATAAATCACTTTGAGCCCGGAGGGCGCAAAAAACTGTTCTAAGTGGGCTCAAAGTGATTACAAGGTCGCAAAGTGTGACCCAAGGGCTCAAAGCGGTAGTTATACTTTGTGCCCATATAAAGAAATAGTGGTTTTCGTCGGATAAGTGCCGTCGTCTCCTTGGAAATTTTGCGGCACGAGGAAACTTTGAAGCCACGGAGCGATGGCATGGCGCTTATGTGGCGAATCCTATTTTTCCTACCGAGGGCACACCAAACTCTCAAAAATGCCCAAGGTAGGAAAAGGCTTATTGTAAGCGATTCTGATTGTTTTCAAAGCAAATATTATAAATGCATTTTATTTTATTTTTATCTCATTTAGATCTTAATTAAAAGCCATATGGTTCAACCATATTTTAACTCTAATTCCGATTTTTATATTTTTATGTAACGATTCGGCTCTGAGTAAAATTAGAGTGTTAATACGAGCAATTTAATTTTACGTTGGAAAATCGTTCATTTCATCGACTGCTAAGGTTTTTAAATATAAATTTAAATCACTTTTTACTTTCGTCCTGATTGACTTTTATAGCTCAATCAGTACTTAAATAAGAGCTCATCTTGAGCGCATTTAGTTGATTCTCAAGCGGATATGGTTACTTAAAGCAAAGTTACCATCAAAAGAAAAAAACCATAATTTTAACCAAATTTTGTCCATTTTAGCACCTTAATTGTATTGCATGTAACTCTCACCCAAAGCGAAAATAACGTTGTGCCACAGAATGGATTGCACTCTGCAAGAAAAGAGGAAGAAATTAGCCAAGGTAGAGTAAATACAAATAATTGTGAATTGACGATGAAACCAGCAAATAACCGTCATCGAAAGAACGGTCACCAAAATGTCAAGCTTTTAGAAGTTTTTGACACATGCATTTTAATTGAAAAACTGTCATTATAAACTACAACTTGTTAATTTGAAATAAAAAATTTTTTTGGAAACACATGACTCGATGTGATTAGTAAGACTAAAATTTTGATATTCTTTTAATTGAAAATTAAAAGAAACGTAACATTAGCGTGGAAAAATCTAATTAGTCTGTCAGATAGATAATCAAAAAATATCCGACTCATTTTTTTTCTCATAAACAAAAAGTAAAAGGCTAAAGCACATTCAAGTTACTCTTACTTGTGATGTCATATTTTTACTCTCATTTCTAAACTTCCATGTTATCTACCTGATATTTGTCATTTATGTATCTGTATATATAAATGTGTGTGTATATATATGAAGTAATTGTTTCAAATGGATAAATTAACAGGTTCATTAGTAGGCAATTAATGGCAAGCGTTTTATAAGCAACGATCATTTCTTAAGAGAGAAAAATGCAGATTTTTTTATTACTCAATTTTTATATATAGTTATTATCCTCTTCATTTTTTTTTAATTTTAACTATTTCTGTTGAAATATTAATTTTTAAAACGGTAAAGGATTATAAAATTCGAAAAAAAATTCTATTCAGTTTTGAGCTTCTCTAACGTATTATGTTTCATAAGACCAGTTTCAAAAATTTCAATGTAGTTTCAAACGATTGACAATAATAAACTGGTATACATAGCTTATTATATTTTTTCGATACCGATAAAACGTATAACTCAAATTAATTTTTGTTCTGCTCTCCGTTTTTTAAATAACAACTTGTAAGGTCAGTACATAAGCATACGATGAGTTGAAGCAGTCTGTAACGATCGTCATAGCTACACAAAATGAGCCTGATAAGTTTGGCAATAAGACCAACTTAACGTTCCTCAAAATAACATAAGACATATTGCAATTTTTATTGGCGCTTTTTTCATTAGCTCTCAACTGTCGTGTGCTCATGCATTGACTTTCCAAGTTTAACTGTATTAATGTTTGAAGACTAATTTCGGATATTAAAATTAAACGCTTAATTGCTTACCTTACAACTATATTCATTCAGACTATATAATACTTAATCTAACTTTTATAACAACATTTAGGCATTTAGTAACAGGCAAGGAGCCTTAAGGGCATTTTTATTAAATAAAACAAGTGGCTAAATTTATGCAAAAATGCAGTTTTTGCCTAATCCGACTAAAACTGTATGAGTCAGTCACTTTTTGTAGTAACACTTTTTGCTCTGGCAAAATTATAAGGCACTCCTGAGTTTTAGTTGTGCCTAAAAAAGGCTCAAGTGCATTGATATAAATTATATTTGAAACGAAACATCTAGCATTTTGTTACATTGAACGATTTTTGAGTACATTATAACATGCAAATAGCCAAGTTCAGTTTCAAATACAAAGATTTGCAGTGAATAAGTAACAAACTACATAGTATATTTTATACGTATTGTTTCAATAACTTTTACGAAATGTGATATTCAGTTTAATGATTACTCACCATCTCTTTCAAATGTTCCAAATCGATGACTGCGACCATAACTAAGTACAATAAGCTGTCATATGCGCAAGTGTTTCTCAATACTACATCTTTGTGATTCACTCTTATTAGAGCTAGAGATTGATCGTTTCAATTTTTGATAATTGGAAAACATTAATTTTTTCCCATCCTAGTGCATCTTTGATATCCGCTTTTCGTTCTCCTAAGTATTTAGATCCTAGTCGGTAAATTTTTTTCTTGTTACTCTTTTTTGATAATTTCGTTAGATCAGCTACGCATGAAAAGCATATTCTTTCTTTTGCTTTGTCTCCACCTTTTGTAAGATATTTTCATTATTCAATATTTTTTCAACACAATCACGGTCTATACTGTCGCTTACCAAATCTTGATTAAAATCTTGATTACCGTTAGTTTCGGATACTGTTTTTTTTTTGCGAGACTGTTGGGTACAGTTTGATCCAGTTTGTTATCATAGCACCCAATGCATATTCTTTTTTCTGAATATTCCTCTTCTTCACCATCAAAAACAACAGAACAACCATCCAAATGGTGAATAGCTTTGGCACAAGTAGCACATTTTCTGTCTTCAGTTAGAAAATTTCTTATTGAGCAAGCTACACATGAGCTGACGTTTAGATTATAGAGTTTACTCTCGATATTACTATCAATTTTCCTTTTCATTGGTTTTTCTTTTCCTCTCCAGTTTTCAATATCACTTAAGGCAGTCAATTTTTTCACTTTATCTGTTTGTAAACATACCAGGCAAATAATGTCATCGTTAATTTTTTTAAAACATTTATAGAAATTGTGAGCTTTGTTTGAGCATATTGAACAAACTAATTATTTTGTAAGGGGTAACTGTTTACAGCAGGCACTGCAAAGTGAGGACTCGTTCATTTGATCAAGAGCTTTTTGCACGTTATCATTGTCAATTAACGCCTTGCCGTGCAAAAAATTGATAGCGTCAGTCGTAAACTCGGCAACGCGAGCTACATTCCCGAAGGATATTTTAAATCTGAATTGGAATTTATTGATTCCACCTTTAACAGGAGCGCTCGTTGCTGGGATTCGTCCAAACTCAAATTGATCACTTATAATATTTCCCCATATAGTTATTAGGTTTAGAGCTTCTAATAATTTTTTTCGATATTTCAATATTAGGCACATAGAACGCGTCGATATCTAATCCTTGTTGATTAAAAAATGGAGAAACGGAATCATGAATTTTTTGGCCCCACCGACCCCATCGATTCAATGCACCTACACACTCACTTTTGCTATCCTCTTCAATCTCTAGTTTTTCCTCAATACATCTTTCATCTTCTTCATTAAGTGTTCCCTCGACTAATGATCGAGTAGATTCATGAAAAAAAATATATTATAAAATAAATGAGGAGACATCTAATGTGAAGAAAGTTAATAAGTAGTAAAAAATTATTCGATTTGAAGAAAAAAGGAGCAAACGACGTGTGCCCTTAAAACATGAATACATTTAATAAAGGCTAATGGTGGAATTTGTGTGTTCTATACTTAAGAGATTTTTTAAATTAATTTTCTATAGAATACCTGTAACGCGAGATACAATCCATTTTTTCGCCTCGTAACATTCTGTGTATTGGCCGTCATTCATTGCTCCCTCTGTTTCACATTCTGACAATAAAATGATGGATTTAATAATGTTTTCTGCGATTACCATATCAGTGCATATTATGAATGATCCTATGGTGGCCATGTATTGAGTTCGGATTCTTCTTGGAACATTTTTTAATAACTTACTATAGGTATTAACCATGTGAGCCACATCTTGACGAATTCTAGTTTGTACTGTTTCATCTAAGTCTCCTGCATACTCATCAATATTTGTAAATTTTGGAGCGTACATTGACACTGCTGCATTGAATAATACTCGAGATCCATCACACGAATTCAAGTGGCCATGAAACTTTAGATTCATGATGAAATCTCATAAGAAATATTAGGATATCTAATGCGAAGTGTCTTTCTGATGATTAAAACGCCACTATAAATTGACAAGCTTGACAATTCACGCTAAAAAAAATAAGAATAACCCACCTTCACGCTCTCCCTAAATTAACAGTAAATAAAGTAACAATATGAACGCCGAGATACGGCACATATACAATCAGAAATGTAGTCTTTGTTAGAAAGAAAGTACAAAAACACAGATACCGAGATAAATATAGAAATATGGAGTATTGGAATGTATAAACTAGGTTATACTAAATGTAAAACAGGAACAAAACCAATTTTTGTAGAAAATCTGATGTATATGAGGATTAAAGGAAAATAACTCAATGTAAAAAGACACAGACGCTTCGAAGCATGTATGAAAGTATGAGTATTTTGTAAAAAACATTTAAAAAGTCAGAAAAAAGATGCAGTTACATATAAATATAAAGCATAAACTTGGAATTTCACAGAGACAAATACCAAGACATTGAGATTCATCAACAGAGGCAGGGATAAAGAGGTAGGTAACTGACGTAGTTAAAGATGTGAAAACGTAGACTTAAGTTTATAAAGAAACATTTTCACTCTCAGTTAGATGTATGAGAATATAGTTATAAATATAGAGCATTTCATGTGAAATGGGATAGAACAAGTTTTTTTTTCTTTTAACTGTAGGAATTAATTAAACTTTATAAGAGAAAATTTGCGTAATTTTTTTACATTTTTTTACCAACATAATCGCAGTCAGTGACAGTCACAAACTTCATATTTGTTTTTAAACTGCAAACTTCTAGAATTTGTAGGAAAAAAATTAAAAACGGTTATCGTTAGCATTTTTACCGTATAACACGATAAAAAGATATTGAAAAAATTTTTATTTGGGTTAAGCAATGTTTTTCAGAGTTTAAAGTTGAAAATTTATTTCTCAAACAATATACTACTTTTTTTTCAAAAAAATTATTTTTTAATCTTTTAGTAAAAATATTTACTTTCAAAATATGTATGTTGATGAGAAATGAAGAAATGGTGACGAAGATGAAAGTTTTTACACGTAAATCAAATAATTTCCATTACAAAAAAGTTCTTCAAACCAGTGTTTTAACCAGAATGAAACTAATTCAAAAAAATGTAATAAAAGGCGTAGTAATTGAAAGAGAAGAAATTAAGAAGAAACATATAATAAAAATAGAATAAGATATCAAGATGGTTACCATGAGAAT
Organism: Copidosoma floridanum; assembly: GCF_000648655.2. The sequence goes on from NW_019380672.1 coordinate 141,709, forward strand.
AAATAATAATGGTCTACAGAGTTACACAAACGGAGAAAAAGATAAAATATTAATAAACGTGGAGACGCAACATCATACACTGAGGAAAATATGACACTAAGCTATAGGTATAGTGACTAAAATAAATATATAGAAGCTTAAAAATGGGAGCAGAAAGGAGCTCAAGTTGATTTAAAGGTTGGAAAGCAGGAGCTGACACCTATGTCGCTTGGATGGTCACAATCTGTTAGCTACACTTCAATAGTTTAATCACGTAAATAATAATTTAAATTCAACAATTATGCAACAAAATCATAAATAATAATTAAAGTTCTCAATATCTATGGATAAGTCACAATGTGTATGTACTTAAGGCTTTATTTCTTGAGAAAGTATACAAGATAAATGCCGTAAGTACTGCTTTTACATTTATCGTCAGAAAATTAGACTTTTTTAAAAATTAACCATGCTTTGTTAACCCAAAATAATTCTCTTTTTATGTGAGAGTAAGATAATTTTATTATTTTTGAACACAAGTGAATTTTGTGCGATTATCACAGTTCAACACTGACTGCATTTAACTATTGTTTTCGTTGAACTGCAGTATAAAACCTTCACGTTTCATTATTATGTCAAGCATAATATAAAATGTGTTTGTATTGCATACGCAACTTCACTAATTCATGGTATATTTTTATGAAAAAATTCTAATAAAGTTGTTACTTATGCCATCACATACAAAAACAACGATCTTTCTTTTCCTTCATCTCTTTTAATTTTATGTAGCTTTAATCCAGTAGAGTCTACACATAAGCTAATCCCAAAATCTTTTTGTATTTGTTTGTAGCAATTCACCTGTTTATTAGTCCACACGTGAACAAAAAAGGATTCCTTTTGATACTGTGGATGGAATTACAATACTTTTTACATTTAAGTTTATTTAATGCTGTGATTGGATCGGCATCAATAAATTTAGACTTTCTTTTCGAGGACATCGCGACATGTAGTGTGTGGCTCTCAAACAATATCAGTGGTTGTTTGTAAACGCTTTGTATCAATTTATTTGCAACCATTGCTCTGTACTGGTCTACTGAACCACACTTCTCTATTTCTTCACAAACGTTTTTTCAAACAAAGGTGGCGAGCATCGAATATTTTTCCTCCGATAATTGGCACTGTATTTTAGATCCACACAAATATTCTCCTTCAAAGCATGTTAAATAAAAAGTTAAGAGTTGTTTAGTATATAATATGAAGATAGTACACAAGAAATTCATGATGTGTTACCAAACTACCAAACACATACAAGTTTTCATATATTATTGCACTTGGATACACCCTTTTTACTTTCAGAAGTGTACCTCAACATTAATTTAAAATGTATCTTGAATTTAGTATGATATCGACAGTAGATCAGCTATTTAATTCTTTATATATTCATGATCAAAATAAAAATTTTATATTGATACATAACTAAACATTGAAACAGTATCCCTTGAGTGCACATCATTGTGGTTAGATATTATTTAAAGGTATTGAGTGGTTAGAGAAAATAACTGTAGTACTTGAAAAGCTTCATAGTTTTTTATAATTAAAATGATCTACAAGTATTAAATGTAAAAAATATTCGATAAAAGTAAGTTGTTTTACAAATCCATGCAAATTAAGTCATATGCACGGAGACGGAGGAAAAACATGGTTCAGCCTAGGCTAATACAGTTTTGGTAGTTTTACTACGTATGTAGATGGAGTGAAATTAGCAATCGACCGGGAAAATTAATTCACCTGCGATTATTGCAGGTTAATAGTAAATGTTCGTGTGTTATAACATATGAAAATGTGTTTATTAAGTAGCTTCGTAGAGCCCTGAAAATTGTAAAAAAACGCAATTTTCGTAACCTTGGGAGTTTTTTACTCGAAAACTGTGAAGTTTAGGTATATACATCCCCATTGATTATTTGTTCGCAATGGGCCAAAGAATAAGAAGCAATTTTTTTCTCGAAAAAAATTAATTCTTATAATTTGTTTAGAAAAAAATTGTTTAAACAGTTTCTGATCAGATTTTCGCCTGGCAAACTGTACTTTCCCATACAGTAACACATGTTAAACAAGATGGTGCAAAAAAATTGTGGCAAATGAAGTTTCCCAGTCAATTGCTGATTCCACCCCGTCTAATAAACGATGAATTGCTGTATGAACCTAGAAAAGCACACAAAGCGCACTTTAATAACGATATGTACTTTAATACATACAAATCCTTAACAGTAACTCTACTTATATTTATTTACCATCAAAATATTAGACAATGAAGATACTTTTTTTCTGTTAATATTACTGAGTCCTGCTATCTAGTAGCGCAGGAGCGCTACGAGGTCAGTTAATATTACTTTAAATCCTGAGTATAACCTTTGTAAGCAATAACAAATGAGTAATTACTGTATCAATTTAATTGGGATCTTACATGAAAAATTCTATTTGGTCGGTGTTGTAGATTGTAAAAAATGTTAAACGCGTTTTTTTTTTTCTTCATGTAAACATGAATTGACAGATATAGAGCATATTAAAGTTCAAGAGTGGGGGTAAAATACATCATAGGGACACAGAATTTTGTGTTCGTATGACGTCATAAGCTTCCACCTCGGATCCCACTTGTAAACTTCGATTTGCTCTATATCTGGCATTTTTTTTTAAATGAAAAAAGAAAAAATACATGTCTAAAATCAAAAAACAATCTACAAGACGGACCAAATAGAATTTTTATGCAAGATCCCAATTCTTACTATTATATAAAAAATAAAAAATACGTTAGCAAGAGGTAATGTTGTATTTCTAATCAGTGGAAATTTTTATTGTGTTTTAATCGATAAAAAATATAACGTTACGACATTTTATAAAGAAATTTTATTTGAAAACTAAAAACGTGTTTTTTTAAAATATATTGTTATAATCCGAAGAAAACATAGGATTTTAACTTCTTTGGTGAGAAGCATCACAGTTGTATTAAAAGACACGATCTTTTTCTACTGACATCAAACGCAAAACAAAAATTTTTACGGGGGCGACAAAAATAAAAAGAGTTTATGTGCGTTTTCGTTCATTTTCATGTGAGTATTTTAAACGAAAATCAAATGTCATACAATCTAATTGCACGATAAAATTATAGCGATTTCTAAACAATCAGAATTTTCTTCCGTTATTACTAAATTTTAGCAAAATATTCGAAATTAATTTTTTTTTCTCATCTTAAATGAGACTTAAATAAGTTTTTTGACTTATATTGAACAAAAAATCTGTGGTCCTGATTTTTAAAACTTTATAGATTATGAATAACTAACTGGCATATTTTGAGTAAATGTAATTTCTACTATTTTTCTCTACGTAAGTGTCAATCTTAGACTATTACAGTAATCTAATTTTCTAATTGCGAATTTAAAATCGTAAGTTGTTAAAATGCATACAGAGCACGATCTTTACTCTTTACATTTTTGTGAGTGACTTGTCCTTTGTGAAAAGTAAGTAAGTGAACTGAAATAAGTGTCTGATGACTGGCATGCAAGTGAAACTTCAAATAAATAAAAAGTACAAAACAAAACCATGAAAGTTAAATTTTCTAACATACACAAAACAATAAATCTGAAAAATTTAAAAAGGCATGATTAAATTTTTCAAGGTTTTGTAGGTAAATACCTGACATCGATGTACTTTTTTTTACTAGTGAAAATTATCCAAACCACTGGAGAAATAGCTTTCAGCATATCCTGCTACCGTTGAGTTTTGATACAAAAATGTTATATTTAAAAAAAAAAATTCTCTATGATAAGTGGAACAAAACTTTTACTAATTAACAGTTTTTGAATGTTGTTCGGTCAAATCAATCAAAAAATTATAAAGATTTAAAATACATTTCTAGTCACATAAACAAACGGCTTTAATTGATTAGTTTCGACAAAAATACTATAGAAAAATATTAGACACGTTTTGTTTTCTCTATCATGTGTCACATACGATATGCTTGATGCATTTATCGTGGATATCAAGCCACCAAAACTGCATAGCAACAGGTGAGGCTATAAAGGGAGGCCCCGTGCAGGTAGCTGGACAGTTACGTTCACGGCCGATCTGAGGAGATGAGACTTGGCTTGGCGTTGCAGTTGCGTTGCACTCACGCTGCAAGAAGAGAATCGAGCCCGCAAGATAGAAAGACACGCGCAACTTTCCTCCCATGTAAGAGATTGTAATAAAGTAACATTAACCACAATTCGCGCATTGATTTATGAAATAACTGAGAAATCCACGAAACATCATTTAAACAAAAATTTATAACGATAAAGTTGGTAAAAAAATTTGAATTATTATACAGGTATTGAAGTAGATTCACATAAAACCTAATATAAACCTGAGCTTGGCAAACTTTTTTTTTAATTTAAGAAAAAAAAATGCGATAAATTCGCGATAAAACGGTCCTTAATTCAGGTACTTTGTGAAATATCAATTTTCAATTCAGCTAATCGAAAACTCCTGTGACTCTCAGTTTTATTACATCATGTGTGTGTATGCGCTTATGTGTTGTTTAAAATTACTTTTACTTCATAAAAAGCAAGCTAAATTTTGTTGAAATTGAAAAAACACTTACTATCTTACTTACTTATTTACTTATTTATTTACTTACTTGCGGAAGAACGCCAAAGAAAAGAAGGAAAACTCATAAATAGTAGGAGCGGGATCAATAAATGTTTCAATATTTAATACATAACAATTACAAACAATATATTAAGTAGATAAGAAAAGTTAAAATTAAAGTCGTGGCACGACATGCTGTTGCTGCTAGGCTGCCCAGTACAAGATTGTGCGTTTTTATTGAATCTTCCGATTATTTCAAAACAACTTCCTACTGCCTGCGCTGATTACATCTCTATCATCACGCTCGCATATTAGGTCACATGCGCTTATACACTTATTCCTAGTCGCTTATTTAATACCCACAATAAATGTATATCTAGAAGATAAATAAAAAATATCCTCTAGTACCGCTTTATCTTCAATAGGGTAGTATTACAATGAATTTCGCTACAGGACGTTCTTCATACATAGGTTTTTTGATAGATATTATTGAAACATCGAACGTTGTTATAGTATAAAAAATACTCTTAAAAATTGCAGAACGCTTAACTGTACCATTTTTATATTTTTAATGTTAAAAAAACTCAATGTAACATAAAACCTTATGAAAGAATCGCATGAAGTGTATTTAGAACGAAAAGATCTATAGGAATCTCCTAATTTTTTGTGAATGATAGATTACTATTAGATAAACCTATCAAATTTTCAAATGCGTCAACACGTGGTTTTTTAAAATAAAACATAAAAGAAGGGATCTGTCTAGTCTTTTATCCCAGTAACTGTAATTAACATCTTTATCTATCTCAAAAAATCACTTAAAATACGGATGAAAAAAATGTTGACGAATAAAACGCCATGAGAATCAAATAATGTATCCACGAAGTCTCGTATGAATAAACCACTAATGAAAAAAATTAAAAAAATGTAAAACTGTTTTAAAAATTTTTGAAAATATCGAAAAAAAATGAGAAAATTGAATTAAACATTTAGGGTGCCTGTACATAAAAGACTTGCACTTGCAGGTTAAAGCTAGATCGCCATAAGCCCGTGGGAGTGCGAGAGAGAGAACATATATTCTTGCATCATTACTTTTGCGTACCATATATTATGCTAAAGGCAAATTGCGAGACTAGAGCTATTAAAATATTGACAGTACCGAAATAAAAATATATATCTACCTTGTTTACAACACAACACTTCAATTTCAGTCTGATGAAAAGCCTTCTCTCCGTAGTTCCGAGCTCGACCGCAGATGTCGTGAGCGCTATGTGGTACATCCCAATAAGTAAAATAACTTTTTTTGAAGTTAATTACCAACAGAGATTTTTATAGTTGAATTAAACATAAAAAAATTAGCTCGTTCGATTCAAGTAAAATGTAATAAATTCTCTTTGGCCCTAAATGCGAAAATAGTATAAGTTGCGAAATTGTACAACCTCCAAATTGAGACCCAAAATATTTTAACTAAAATATTAGTGATTTTTGAGTCATTAACAAAAAAAAAATTTAATTTTTTTTTCTTTTACCTTCGTCAAAAGTTCGTTCCATCTGATCTGATTTCAAGCTAGAAAAAGGCTCATATCAGTCCTGTCACATGTGTGAAAAACCAAGTGCGCAGATATATATATAGTCGTTCATTAAGTGACGAGAAGCAGCAGCAGCAGCAACATATATACATGGATAACATACGTATAACTTTCATTGGCTTTGAGCGCAAGTCCAAAATCGCGCACCTACTGGGAACTTTAAAAACGATTGGCCATGATTAGAACAGGATATTACCATGAATTTATTTCTATATGCTTGAAGAAAAGCGAAGTTTGAGGCTTGGCCACCTGGAAAATGGAGCTAGAAGCTTGATTTCATAATAAAGCGTAATAATGTTTTTTTCTAATCACGGCCCATCGGTCTCAAAGTTTCTAGTGGGGCGCAATTTCGGAATTGCGCTTGAGGCCAATAGCAATGAGTACTAGTTACAGTAGTAAACTATTTTATTTCTTAGGCGTCATTTTTTTACATTTGTAGTTATTCATGATTATAAGCTGCTTGATTATACATTTATAAATGAACAATAAGCGAACGAATGATGCGAATCAAACGCAACCATTGAATTATTGAATAGGCAAATGACGTAGCATGATCATTTCATTTTAGTGAACTATTCGATTTATTGAATGCCCTATTAGTTTGATAGCGTGAAATAACCGATAGTTTCTGCTATAGTGATTTTTTTCTTTTATTTCCATGAATAAATAAAAAAACATCAACATTAATTGACTTCCAAGCGAAATGATGGACTGTCCCAGGAGCATGGCCGCTGCATACAGTGTAGAGATAGAGGTTAAAAAGTAAACGAGTGAAAGACAAATATGCAAACTCGCATTCAGACAAACATGCATTCAACATACCTGGTATTACTAGAACGACAACACGCTGATGGTTAATATAAATACAAATATTTTAAATTTTTGTGTTCAACTGTCGGCGGAGGTGTAAGGAAAAAAAGTATACGTACCACGATCAAAAAGTGGGGTTACTATTAACCATATATAGCGTGGTCAGTAATAGCCCCATTTTCTGGCCTAGGTACGTAATATACTATAACATTTGTTCGCATGTTCCCAATAAAAAAAAATCCATATGGATCGATATCAATGTTGTTCCATGACTCTAATATCCACGTAAAACTATATCTATGTACATCGTACATATAGATAAATTTTTTTTTATTAGGTTAGATTCTCTTTATTGCTATATATAATAGTTAATCTTTTGTATCATAAAGTAATTCGGTAATACTTGTTCAGGTATTGACATATAGCAACTGATACTGAATATTTTTAACGCTAATTTACTGGTCGTTATTTGATATATCGTCACGTATCATTATGTGTTCCGTGGTCATCCTCACCACCCTTGCTTATACAAATTTCAAGCTAACTAAAACACATCTGTTTCATTGCCATGTGAATAAATGAAACTTTAAAATATAGTAATGTAATCATAAAGTATGTATAAAATATTGAACTACTAAAAAAAGCGAAAATTTCATTATGAATATAAATGTTGCATATAAATTGCAATTTAAAATATTTTGAATAATCCGCAAATGCTCCTAATTCATTGTTAGGAAAAAAAAAAAATTCCATGTACACGCTGGCCTGATCCGGGGATCACTGAATCAAAAATCACTAATATTAGAAACTGCACTCAATAGATAAGTATATGATTGAACAAGTTAAACAGTTGGATATATTCATTAGCTTACCCTTGTCCTTTATTCATAAGTTTTTAATTAGTAATCCAATTTTGTTTTGAATTTTAAATTTAAGTATTTGTTTATTTATATAATCAGAAAAAAATTGGCTGCTAATCTAACTGTATACAACTTGCTTCCTCATTAAACTACTTTTCCGTTAGCTAGACTAATCAGGACTTGGCTAGAGAGAGATAGAATGCACTTCTACTAGCCGCTCCTGATCAGCTTTCTTAACAACAGGAAAGTATTCTTGGAGGGCTCTAAAGCAGTAGCTTAAATATGCTATAAGGTTCAGTCAGCCAAATTATAGTGAATTTAATTTAATTTAAATTTATAGTATTAATAAATAATATCATATCAGAAAAAGATGAAGAAAAAAACAAAATATAGATACGTATACAAAAGCATGGCGTGCTGAATTGACTCCCATAGAATTGAACACCACTCATCCCTTGTGGTTTCTCCGATTTGATGTTCACCAGGTGCGAACTCTATTTTTCTTACTAAGGACGCAGTAAACGTCTTAAGTAACCTTAACCTTTGAGCTCAATTCTGTGTAAATCAACTAATTTTTTTTTTTTTTTCAAGCAAACATTTTAAAACAATATGTGCATAGTCCAATCTGTTCACCTGCAAATTTATTATTTTAATATTTTGCAAATTGTTACAATTTAATGCTAGTCCGGTCAGTTTTTGTCGTTAGTTAAGATACGCGTATACGAATATAAATGAAAAAACTAGTATTTTTAAGCCAACTGGTATTTTCAAGCCAACTTGATTTAAATTAACTCTTGCAAAATGAATTCACTACAAATCAGCTACAAATTATAGATCGATCTAGATCGCTCGACAGTGCACTGACAAAATTTGGTCGATCTCAGAGTTCAGTGACACCCCCTATTATCGCAAGGGTGCTTTCTAGACTATATATGTGATTTGCATCTGAAAACTACAATTTAGCTACAAAATATATCGTTTTTCAGGCGTTATTTAGGCTTAACAAAATCAATTCTTGCACTACAAATTTACTACAAGTCAGCTACAAATTTCCTATAAGTCCTTATTATGGGGTTTGCGAGTGGATGTGCTACGTTGATATACGTAAAACTCTATGTCTTCCAGTGAGACCCCCATATTTATATGTACGTAATATTACAGGTTACGAAAATAAGCAATACCGTACGGTAGAGTACGTGGTAAGGTTCTATATGTGTCGTATATATGCTACGGAAGAGATAGTGTGTCTTGGCCAATAGTTCGTAATAATCGTTAAGCTACTGTAGGGACTTTCAAATTCTTGAAACGAATCTTCAAAATATCAATATACCAGTACGTTGCTGTTTACATTTGAGTACTTGACTATATAACTTTCCCTTATACTCGCATTCTCAAATCGTACACACTATCTACTATACACACTACGCAATGCCTACTGTACAAGGTCGTGCTCGAGAAATAGAAAAAGACATCTATTTACTCTCGCAACACATACCTCTACTCTATTACGCGCAAGCAAGGGCAAAACACCAGGAAATATTAACGATCAAGTTGCTAAAATTTAATAAATCATTAAATCAATTACTAAATAATACCTAATTCAAAACTATGTTCCTTTAAACAATGCGTATAACAAGCACTAACACTGCACCAGGCAACCAATTCGTATACATGTATATAAAAGCTTAAACAGAGTAGCCAGGCAGTTCGCATAAGCAAACCTACCTGTCAAAGCACAAGGTGCGCACACAAAATGGCCGTGTAACGTCCCATGTCATATACTTGATGTTTATTACTCCAAAACACAGAGTTTCGTTTTTAAATTATAAAAAGCAAAAGCTCAGCGATCTTGAACCATAGTGCGGTATACCTGCTTCTGCAATCGCGTGACATATAACTTACTTCTTTTGAAACAAGCTACCGTCGCAAAACTCTAACTACCCTTGCAACCTCAAACAATCTTATAAAACTCTCATCTTACAAAATCAATTCGCATAAGTACACCAAAGAATGTGATTAATCAAAATTTTTAACATTCTTTACTGTGGATGTACACGAGAAATATGATACACAATTTTGACAGCAACTTGTACTTAACGTAAAATCTGAGAGATCAGCAGTTTTAACCATCAACTACTGTAAAATTATTGTACCACGACTGTGCTCGTGTCAGTCAAGGGTAATTAGGTTAGGCTCTGATTAGTCGTTCCGACTTTTTTTCTCAGTAGTGGCCTTTGAATAATTACAATGAAAAATAGCATAATTTTCTAACTTACTTCATTTATGATAGAAAAAAATTATTTATAAATAAAGTTAAGGTAGCACAAAATAAAGACGTATTTTTTAAAATCCAGAAAAATTATTTACAGTGATAAAAAAACTTTTTTAAAGTAAAAAAGTATTTTCCTTACTTTATTATTTTAATGTTCAGTTATTTAAATGGAGATTTTTTAATGTGTTTAGCAACATACGCTACACATAGAGACGTCAACTGGGTTACAGTCATCATTATTGTGGAATTAAAAGGACAAACTATTGACACTCACACAACTAATATTTATATTTTACGCTTTTATGAGTCGTATTTTCTAGTGACATTGATGCAGACCACCTAATATAAACGTACGCGTATAATTCTTTCATTAAATAAATCTCTTTAATAGATTAGTGTGGTGATTAAATTTTGTCACCTAATAGTTCCCAGCCCCACAAAATGCACATAGCTATGTTAATTGTTTTATTATCGTCAATGACTATTCACGTTATTCGATGAAGTTGATTGTAACCCAGTTGATGATTTCAAGTGTGGCTGAAACAATGACTCGATTTAATACTGCTAAATTATACCACAAAGTACATTTATTTGTATTGTAACAAATCACTTACGATTTTATCATTAATATCTCATCATCAGCAAATAGAACAATAACATCACAGTATTTAAAAAAAAAGTGCTATGTTTTTCTATGTTTGGCTTTGTTTATCTTCACACCTTGAGAGATAAAACTACTACTTCGTAGCACTGATGCTAGTTGCACATACGAAATATACGTGCTATACAGAAAAAAACGGTTAAGAAAACCACTTTTTCGAGAGCGGCCTCATACTTGCCAACATCGAGCTACTCTTGTAAAGAAATTTTTCTGAAGACATCAAAAGCGCTTCTAAAATATTTTAGGAACGAAGTAATTCCCATAACTAATTATTTAAATAATTTCAAAAGGTTTTTAAAAACGTATCAGAAACTTTTTTGAATTTTACTCTGCTTTGTGCTGTATACTTCACAGGGAAACGCACTGAATGATAAATATTATAATGTTAAAATTGATAAACGTTTACTGAGAGAGTATTATGCAACTATTTGCTTTTTGTATGAAAGTTATACTTATGTTATTCCATTATAAGGATATTTTACGTGAAAAACGTTACCATTAATGACTTAAAGTGTTTTTGTTTCTATGATACTAATAATAAGCAAAAAAAATTTAACAAACGCAAAACAAAAGAGTGTAAAAGTCAATTTTACTCTTCACTTTGTGATGTAAACAATAAGAGTGACACCACAGTAAGTGGTGGGGGGTGAATCCTACACATGATAATCGTCTGTTTTTTATGACAACGCGAGTGCCTTCAACTATTACTAATACTTCAGACATCACAATTAGTCATCTAGCAAAATAATTGATGAAGCGTAGGTTGAAATTTTACAACTAACCACATACAAATAGGTATCTATTGATAATTTCTCGGTTTGAATTTTTTAATGATACCTCCTTTGCAATATTTACGTTGTGACTCGAAATCCATACTCTAAAATTCCACAATTTAAAAGGTAACGTGTGTTGTGAAACACATTTTAATCTTCCATTGAAATAATTAATGTAATGAATATAAAATATTCAAATAATGAAGTAAGAAAATTACTTTTCTACTTTAAAAATTTTTTTTAATCACCGTAAACAATTTTTCTGTGTTTTAACTAATACGTCGTCGTTTCAGGCTGCCTTAATGTTATTCGTAAACAATTTCTTACATCTTAATTGAAAGTAATTATTGAATTATGTTATTATTTATTTTAAGTCTTCAGAGACCAGAATTAGAACTTTTCAACACGTTCATTTTGAACCAGAAAATGGGTAACTAAAATACCACAAAACTCAATGCACATTATTACAAAAAATTGTGATGAAAATTTATTACTTCCTTTCCTACGTACAATGCCTCAACTGTGAGCGTACTCCAAAATGATGTGTGTCAGCAGTTGTAATGTTGTTTAGTAACAATTTTCATTACAAGTTTCTAATTTCCAGTAAATGTGATTTGAAAGAATCAAGCTCTAATTTCCAGTGAAAACAAATTTTTTTTTCTAAATTACACTACTTTGAAATATAAGTTCACAAAATTTCATTTTACAATATTCATGTGTAATAACATTTTTTTTTTTTATTACTTGATAATCTGAAAAAATAGCTACTATATGCTGACGTTATACTTCGTTTCCAAGTCTGAATTTATCTCATAAGAAGCTTATGTTGAGTTGAAAAATAAAAATCATTTAAATAATCATTCGTAAAAGTATTTATTAAGATGCATACAACAGTATAAGACAACACTGCCGCTTGATAAACTTGGAAGGAGGCAATAGTGTTTCTAAAAACTTCTAGGTTTTTTGGTAAGAAATCACGTGGTATTACAAAACCACTTTGTTTTAAAAAAATCATGTAGACCTCTGACATAAACCTACTTGGTAAATCACGTGGTGAAACCGTGTAATTTACGACGTGGTAATTGAACATGGTTTCTTTTAATAGAGGAGACTTTGTTATTTTATAAAGAAGTAGAATTATATTTTAGGCCTCTCTAAAAATGAAATTAACTCAAACATTTAATGACTCGCGAAGTGTCATAAATATAAATTTCACTGGTTGATTCGCGCAACGCTAAATAGATTACTTAAGTAATGTGAGAGAACGAGAATTCAAATATTACAAACGTACACGAAGTCTTACGGATTAGCATGATGCAGTAGATTATGACTTCCCTTTGCAAATTTTTTACGTATTTTAAACCCCTATCTTTACTATTTTTTTTTTTTCTTTTTTCATCCAAATTTTTCTCTTATTTTCATAAGTATGCGAGTCTTTCATGTGAATCATTAGAAAAAAGTTTATCTTTGATGACTCGGTCATTCACCCTGTAGAGTACTATTTACAGGACGCAGAAATTGTCTCAAGCAAACTCTGACTTTTGTCAGGTTCAATGAATGGATCTCTACTGTTGAACATCCTAACTCACTGTACTAACCTTTTTAAAACTTATAGCGATTTCACCGATGAACTGGCTAAGTGTTAGATTTCTTTAGAAAAGAAGCGTCTGAAGGTTCAAATATTATCTGGGAAAATCCACTATTTGTCTTAAAAATCAGACAGTTAGTTTTTTCACATCCCGGATACTCATCCTATCGAAAAATATTAAAGAATAAATATCAGTATTTTTTAACAGGATTTTAATCCATAGCCCCTCGAGTTTCTTTAATAAAAAGGTTAAGGTGCAAATCACTAAACTACATTAGATACCTAAGACGAACATGCCATGACTAGTCAGGACTATCCTTTTTGTGTCACTAGTTTTTTTAAGCGAGTGAATAACATTTTGGAGGTAAAAGTTCTTAAAATACTTCTCGACAGTATAACTTTTACTGAGGTGTAATCTTCAAACACGTTTGTTGGGTAATAAGAGATTTATTTTGATAGACCTAGATTTTAATTTACATTAATTTTTTTGTTTTACTTTTAATATAAGTGACGAAAAGTTTTTAATGTTTTAAATAAAACACGTTCTTATGTAAATATTTTAAAGACTGAAAGACATGATATTATTAAATAATTTCTTTACAAAATTAAAATTTTTCTAATAATGCTAAGATATGTAAAATGTTATTATAATTCTGCTTTTTTTTTCTAAGTAAATTTTACTTTTTCAGATGATGCAAGAAATTGTACGTAGCTGTGTATCGGAGTAAATACGTTACAGATTCTAACCTGACTAGAATTGTATATACCTGTAACTTTCTACAACTTCATCAAATTTGAAGATCTTTTGAGAAAAAATAACTTAGAATCTCGTGTTAATCAAAATCTACGTAAAACTTTTTTTCTAAGATATTGTCTTCTGACGGTGGCGCCACGTGATTACATCATGGAGGAGTATAAAAACAAGTGCTGCATTCGAAAGTTTTTGGAAGAAATTGACTATAATGATATTAAAGTTGAAAAAATTGTAGGTAAAGGATCATTTGGGGTCGTATGGAAAGCTAAATGGAAAGGTCAATATGTTGCAGTAAAACATATAAATTCCGAGGATCAAAGAAAATCTTTTATGGTCGAAGTAAGTCAACTATCAAGGATTTCTCACCCTAATATAATAAAGTTGTATGGGGCATGTACGTCAGATCCGGTTTGTCTTGTAATGGAATATGCCGAAAGTGGTTCATTACACAATATTTTGCATTCAAATTTACGTTTACGTTACACTTCTGGACATGCTTTTAATTGGTCACTTCAATGTGCACAAGGTGTTGCCTACCTCCATAATATGAAACCAAAACCTTTAATTCACAGAGATTTGAAACCTTCCAATCTTCTGTTAGTTTTAGGTGGCAAAAGAGTAAAAATTTGTGATTTTGGAAGTGCGTGCGATTTAAATTCTTATATGACGAATAATAAAGGATCAGCAGCTTGGATGGCTCCAGAAGTATTTGAAAGTTCTAAGTACACAGAAAAATGTGATGTTTTCAGCTGGGGTATAATATTATGGGAAATTTTATCTCGAAGAAAACCCTTTGATAATATTAGAGGTTCAGCATATAGAGTAATGTGGGCTGTTCATACAGGAAAAAGACCACCGCTGTTGAAAGTATGTCCTAAACCTGTAGAAGATTTAATCCTAAAATGTTGGAGCAAGTTACCAGAAGTTCGGCCATCAATGAAAGAAGTTGTTATTATTATGTCCCACATAAAAGAATTTGTCAGTAAATATGTAGATCCAATTGAGCTTTTGTCATGTAGCAAAAAAGTTCAGTCTAACTGTTTAATCAATTGTCAAACCGGTAACAATCCCGACTTGAAAAAAACTTTAATTTCTCATAAACATCTCAGTAAATTAAAATTACTGAGTAACAAATCAGAAACAGTATCACAATTTATACATTATAAAGAAAAACACTTAAATTTAACTATATTTGATCAATTCGCATTATTACCTCATCACATAAATTCTTTCAAAACAATAAAAGAAGTTCTTTTAATATTGGTAGCGAAAACATTTCAAAACTGTTCAGATGTTCATCAAAAGAAATGAAAACTGTTCAAAAGACAATTTTGATGAACATTAAACCTTCGGAAATTATTGCTTCAAATTTAAATTTTAATAATTTTTTTAAGAGAGTCAAACAGGAACACTTTGACGTCAAGCTTCTCAATCTCCATGTTTGTTCTAAAGCATCAAAGAAAATTTACAATGATTGCAAACAAACTTTAAAAGGATATCTTCAAGCCCATACCGATATATCATCTCTTAAATATGTCAAACAAAAATTATTCAATCAATTAAATGCTGAAAACGTTAAAAAGTTACAAAAGGTAGAAAAATTAAGAAACGAAAACAGTCCTTAATAACTTTTTATAACAATCTTAGACATAAACTATCTGTTCTAAAAAAATTAGAATAAAATTGATCCTAATACTTCCTTATTATCAATTTAATGATTATTTTGTATGAAAACTACACACTTTTATTAATTAGAATGTTACTTGAATGATTATTTCCTATATGTCTTTACTTTTTCGTTTCATTTTTTCTTACCCCTCTTTTTTTTTTGTTTCCATATGCATATGATCTTTTATGTTGTAAGAGCCAAACGTGTATGTAACTCTGACTTATTTATTCGCTTGATCAGTCACACACTAGCTTGTTTTAGAAATTCAAGGTGATCGGTGATCTGTTGGGGGCGAGATATACGAAATAAATAAATACATAAAAGGTGTATTCAAATTTTCTATGTTATTTTATTAATGCAACGTTTCGCTGACCATTTGTGTAAGCCTCATCCGGCGTAGGTACACGAGAATTCGTAAGTATGTTAACTTACTCGTCACCTGTCGAACTATCGACTGACAATCAATAGACAATCAGTAGACAATAGACAATTAATTGTCAGTCGATAGTTTGACAGGTGACGAGTAAGTTAACATACTTACGAATTCTCGTGTACCTACGCCGGATGAGGCTTACACAAATGGTCAGCCAAACGTTGCATTAATAAAATAATATAGAGAATTTAAATACACCTTGTATGTATTTATTTATTTCGTGTATCTCAACTCCAACGGATCACCGATCACCTTGAATTTCTAAATCCATCGGAGGGCACTGACTAAATCTAAATAAATCTAGCTTGTTTTAGTTTAACTCCATTCTAGTTGCTCCAAGGATCCGAAAGTCGCACTTTGCGCCTTCTCGTATGATGTACACAATATTAAAAAGTAATCTAGTTTTATCGATGGTAAACATTAATACGAGTAATTAAATTAATTGATATTTCTCATCCAGTACGAGTTTGCCTTAGCCACTCATTTTTCTGATAAAATTACTCATTTGTAGAAAACTTGTCATACACAATGGCGAAATTGGTAACGCGTTTTTCCGGCAAGAAAGAGGTCCAGGTTCAAGGTCTGGTCGAGGGGGTATTTTTTTACAATTGCTGCATGTGATAATTTTTTTACGAATTAGTAGTTATAACTGTAAAATAATTTGTTTAGGTGAACTCGTATTTAATGGAAAACATCGATAACTTTAATTAATCGCATCAATACTTACCTATCGATAAAATTAGATAATTTTTTAATATTGTGTACATCATATGAGCAGGTGTTTTTTCACTGGAAGATTAAATGTAGCAATTAAGAAGAGATCTCGGGGACGATAATGGTAATGCGCTTTCTCATCAAGAAAGAGATCCTGCAGGTTCAAGACGTGGTTGAGGTGGAACTTTTTTTTAATTGCTGTGTATGACAATTTTTTTACAAATCAGATATTTTAACTAAAAAATGAGTTGCCTAGGCAAACTCGTATTATGTAGAAAATGCTGATAAATTTAATTGCTTGAAACAAAATAACTTATTTAATTAATTATGCAATGAACTGAAAAAGTTAGGAAATCATTAAATAGTAGGTTAGTGTCAAAAAATAATTAAGTTAAAAAATTGCAGCAAAAAAACTGTACCTAAAAAATTTGTATTTTTAAAGATGACGTTTTTGTTATAGAAAAACTTTTAATTTTTCAGTGTATGTGCGTGATAGGACAACACTTAACGAGAACAGACAACACCAAAAAATGTACAATGTTGAAAAACTGTAAACTGACAACTGTACGAAAACGCTTTTATCATAGAAATAGAAATTTTACGAATAAAAAATTTTGCTCCTGAAAAATATACGAAAGTTTGGGTGAAAAAAATGTCGTTATATAGTTAGAAGTTTGAAGGTTGCTTAAACTTAAAATTAAAATTAATAAAAAAACGCAATTTTTCACGGTTTTTTACGTTTAACTTCTTGCAAGAAGCAGTAATTGTTGTTGCTCAACACATCATTTGACAGGTAACACATGACTACAAAAAAAGAGACAAAGACGTGTCTATGTGTACACCATGTTTTTTGGATCACTGATCACGTTTCCCAGCTCAGAGTTACTTTATCAGGTCGTAGTTTTTGTTTCTAGCTTCAAATAATTCTAAATTTGATAATAAAAAAGTACGTTTGAAAGATATTACCACCAGTGTTAGCTGACTTCTATTGCTGCTGACAAATGTTTATAAATGAATAAGGAATGTACATGGTTGTAGGTGAAAAAAATTTAGTGCCAAATTTGTATTAGTAATACATGATAACAGAAATAAATTACTCAATTTTAAATGATAAAACATGTTAATTTTTCAAATTGCAATCGAAAATTTGCATTATAGAAACGAATTTTAATAGAAATAAAAACAGACATCCAAAACACAATATCGTAAAAAGATTTTTATTAAATAAATACATGGTCACCCAAAGTAAGGGATTTTATGCTTTAGTACAATTGGTACCAATTTGACTCATAAGATTTTTTTTCTTCAACTAATAATCGAAAATGCATCGTTTTGCAGCAGTCATGTAGTCATGTATGGTGTTGATTAATCGAATGTTGAAACAAAATTAAATAACAATATGTGTTGCAAGTTTTCAGAAAACGTCTTTGTCTTTATCATTATAACTTACTAGATAACTAATTTTTTTTATTTTTTAAAAGTGGTCAATAGATTTGTGTATTGTTACGTAGGGAAGATATTGGTAAGAGGGTGCTTCGCGAGAATGATCAACACTGATTCTTTCAAGAGCTTTATTCAAGATACCGAAATCATAGGCAAGGTAGCGCGTGTGGTCCCTACAAAGGCTCGTCATGTACTCCCCGAATAGACCCTCTCCTTGCTCGCTCTTCCCTTCCCTTGGCCCTAGGGCCCCTCGTTATGAGGTTTGAGGAGAGGAAGCGTAGAGTCTCACCTATCTTACCGTATGTTACACGTCCGAGGCTGTGACGTCGTTGTCCTCGACGACGCTGGCTTTTTAATTTATCCAGTATTGAGTCTGTATACTTGTTTTCGACTTTATGTGTGTGTGTGTTGTATTTTGTTGTCTATGTTGTTTATGTAGCTTAATCTTTCACACTCATCCTTCCATTCACCTGTAAAGAACAGCTGTTCTTTATACAATAATATTTTTGCTCTTTTAATTATTCATTTTTTTATTATCGTGTGTCGAGTGTATTACAATATTGTTTGCGTATGTGCTTTGCCTTGTATTACAATTATGTACAAAATTGCCGTGAGGTAGGCATTTGCTTAATACTACTTTACATGTGTTTCGCATGTGTTTATTTACAAAAAAAAAAATTCCGTACAACCTTCTTATTATAGTATAATTTAATAATTTACTAGTTGTCTTTTGGGGCAAACTTTCAAATAAAAAACACACAATTTGTTTTCTTTATGCAATACAGCAACGTTTCGTCGACTGGAGTGTCGACCTCTTCAGGCTTTATTAACAAATAAACAACAAATCAGTACAAAACCAACAAATAATAAAAATGAAACACAAACGCTACAAGTACCTTTATTATAAACACAGAAGGGAAAGATTTAACGTAACGATGTTAGTTCACACGCAAGTCAAATAGGCAAAAGCATCCACATTTCGCAAAATTGTCAATTTATAGTAGAACATACATATTCACACAGATACATCAAGAGGTCAGTATATCACACTAATAGATATGGTCAGCAACGTATATTTTTTAAAAAGCTTTCATAAGTATGACTCAACGCGTATAGATCTTCTTTCTTATTCATATTATTATCATCTGACACTATATAGAGCATTTCAGAAATCATTCGTTTCTTGTAATTTGGCTCATTGTCCAGTATTTTGATGTCATCCCATTTAAAGGTATGATTGTTGGTAGTTTAATGCAACGATACCACAGATTCAGTTTTGTAATTGTTTTTGTGTTCTCTTCTCCTCTCTTTAAGTGCTCTCTTTGTCTCGCCTGTGTATTTTGCAGGGCAGTTGTTGCACGAAATTTCATATACCACATTGGTATTGTCTAACTTGCTCCATACAGTGTCAGATGATAATAATATAAGTAAGAAAGAAGACCTATACACGTTGAATCATACTTATAAAAGCTTTTTCAAAAATATACGTTGCTGACCACATCTATTAGTGTGATATTCGCTATGCGCCTATGTCAGGTGGCGCCGTCGAGTGAGAGAAATTGTCCCTCGCTAAAATCGCCAGAATGCATGGAGCCTTACAGGAAAACTTTTTAATAAGTTAAAAAAAAGTTTATTAAGAATGGATTGACCAAATGAATCAGTGATTTAAGTGTGTATTATGTTAATGTACCGTAAAAAAGTTTTGGTTGGTGTTGTCATATGTACTACAAGATTGGAAAAAATAAAAACATGGATTGCGACTGTGCTAACACAACATATATATGTGTATACACATGCTTGCACTTGTATGGAGCTTGAGAAACACAAGTACTGCTTACATTTATCTATTTCTCATAACACAGTGTTCAATAATAATTAATACTTATGACAGGTTAGGTTAACTTTTACACATTTATACTACGTTTCCATGGATTACTTCTGTTTTTTTAGCTTTACTCAAGTGTAAGCATGTATATGCACTCAAATATGCTCTGTTCTCATAGTCGCAATCCATATTTTCATTTTTTCCAATCTTGTAGTACACATGGCAACACCAAATGAAATTTATTACTGTACACTAACATAAGACACACTCAAATCACTAATTCATTTGGTCAATTCACTCTTAATGACCTTCTTTTTAATTTATTAAAAAATTTTCCTATAAGACTCCATGCATTCTGGCGATCTTAGCGAGGGACAATTTCTCTCACTCAATGGCGCCACCTGACATAGGCGCATAGCGAATACTGACCTCTTGATGTATCTGTGTGAATATGTGTGTTCTACTATAAATTGAAAATTTTTGCGAAATGTGGATGCTTTTGCCTATTTGACTTGCGTGCGAATGAACATCGTTACGTTAAATCTTTCCCTTCTGTGTTTATAATAAAGGTACTTGTTGCGAGCTATCTATCTTCTGTAAGTTATTTATGTTCTCCATTTTCCTTATATCTGCTTCTATTTTTTCCACTCTGTCTTCTACATCGCTTACCCTGTTAGACATTAATTCTGTTTGTGTAGCCAGGAGTTTTGCTATGTTATGTGTATTGTTTTTGTTTAAGTCGAGCGCGTCTGTCAATGCTTCATGATCGTCACTGTCCAACGTACCGAATAAAAATTTTAGAATAGTTCCCCCCAGGGCATCACTGCTCTCTTACGGCGGGTATTTATTCCCTGTAGCAGGTTTGTCAATCGCTTGTAGGACTCCATTGCTTGCGTTATTTCATCTCCTACTGTACAATTGGTACCAATTTGACTCATAAGATTTTTTTTCTTCAACTAATAATCGAAAATGCATCGTTTTGCAGCAGTCATGTAGTCATGTATGGTGTTGATTAATCGAATGTTGAAACAAAATTAAATAACAATATGTGTTGCAAGTTTTCAGAAAACGTCTTTGTCTTTATCATTATAACTTACTAGATAACTAATTTTTTTTATTTTTTAAAAGTGGTCAATAGATTTGTGTATTGTTACGTAGGGAAGATATTGGTAAGAGGGTGCTTCGCGAGAATGATCAACACTGATTCTTTCAAGGAGCTTTATTCAAGATACCGAAATCATAGGCAAGGTAGCGCGTGTGGTCCCTACAAAGGCTCGTCATGTACTCCCCGAATAGACTCTCTCCTTGCTCGCTCTTCCCTTCCCTTGGCCCTAGGGCCCCTCGTTATGAGGTTTGAGGAGAGGAAGCGTAGAGTCTCACCTATCTTACCGTATGTTACACGTCCGAGGCTGTGACGTCGTTGTCCTCGACGACGCTGGCTTTTTAATTTATCCAGTATTGAGTCTGTATACTTGTTTTCGACTTTATGTGTGTGTGTGTTGTATTTTGTTGTCTATGTTGTTTATGTAGCTTAATCTTTCACACTCATCCTTCCATTCACCTGTAAAGAACAGCTGTTCTTTATACAATAATATTTTTGCTCTTTTAATTATTCATTTTTTTATTATCGTGTGTCGAGTGTATTACAATATTGTTTGCGTATGTGCTTTGCCTTGTATTACAATTATGTACAAAATTGCCGTGAGGTAGGCATTTGCTTAATACTACTTTAAGATGTTCATCAAAAGAAATGAAAACTGTTCAAAAGACAATTTTGATGAACATTAAACCTNATGTGCTTTGCCTTGTATTACAATTATGTACAAAATTGCCGTGAGGTAGGCATTTGCTTAATACTACTTTACATGTGTTTCGCATGTGTTTATTTACAAAAAAAAAAATTCCGTACAACCTTCTTATTATAGTATAATTTAATAATTTACTAGTTGTCTTTTGGGGCAAACTTTCAAATAAAAAACACACAATTTGTTTTCTTTATGCAATACAGCAACGTTTCGTCGACTGGAGTGTCGACCTCTTCAGGCTTTATTAACAAATAAACAACAAATCAGTACAAAACCAACAAATAATAAAAATGAAACACAAACGCTACAAGTACCTTTATTATAAACACAGAAGGGAAAGATTTAACGTAACGATGTTAGTTCACACGCAAGTCAAATAGGCAAAAGCATCCACATTTCGCAAAATTGTCAATTTATAGTAGAACATACATATTCACACAGATACATCAAGAGGTCAGTATATCACACTAATAGATATGGTCAGCAACGTATATTTTTTAAAAAGCTTTCATAAGTATGACTCAACGCGTATAGATCTTCTTTCTTATTCATATTATTATCATCTGACACTATATAGAGCATTTCAGAAATCATTCGTTTCTTGTAATTTGGCTCATTGTCCAGTATTTTGATGTCATCCCATTTAAAGGTATGATTGTTGGTAGTTTAATGCAACGATACCACAGATTCAGTTTTGTAATTGTTTTTGTGTTCTCTTCTCCTCTCTTTAAGTGCTCTCTTTGTCTCGCCTGTGTATTTTGCAGGGCAGTTGTTGCACGAAATTTCATATACCACATTGGTATTGTCTAACTTGCTCCATACAGTGTCAGATGATAATAATATAAGTAAGAAAGAAGACCTATACACGTTGAATCATACTTATAAAAGCTTTTTCAAAAATATACGTTGCTGACCACATCTATTAGTGTGATATTCGCTATGCGCCTATGTCAGGTGGCGCCGTCGAGTGAGAGAAATTGTCCCTCGCTAAAATCGCCAGAATGCATGGAGCCTTACAGGAAAACTTTTTAATAAGTTAAAAAAAAGTTTATTAAGAATGGATTGACCAAATGAATCAGTGATTTAAGTGTGTATTATGTTAATGTACCGTAAAAAAGTTTTGGTTGGTGTTGTCATATGTACTACAAGATTGGAAAAAATAAAAACATGGATTGCGACTGTGCTAACACAACATATATATGTGTATACACATGCTTGCACTTGTATGGAGCTTGAGAAACACAAGTACTGCTTACATTTATCTATTTCTCATAACACAGTGTTCAATAATAATTAATACTTATGACAGGTTAGGTTAACTTTTACACATTTATACTACGTTTCCATGGATTACTTCTGTTTTTTTAGCTTTACTCAAGTGTAAGCATGTATATGCACTCAAATATGCTCTGTTCTCATAGTCGCAATCCATATTTTCATTTTTTCCAATCTTGTAGTACACATGGCAACACCAAATGAAATTTATTACTGTACACTAACATAAGACACACTCAAATCACTAATTCATTTGGTCAATTCACTCTTAATGACCTTCTTTTTAATTTATTAAAAAATTTTCCTATAAGACTCCATGCATTCTGGCGATCTTAGCGAGGGACAATTTCTCTCACTCAATGGCGCCACCTGACATAGGCGCATAGCGAATACTGACCTCTTGATGTATCTGTGTGAATATGTGTGTTCTACTATAAATTGAAAATTTTTGCGAAATGTGGATGCTTTTGCCTATTTGACTTGCGTGCGAATGAACATCGTTACGTTAAATCTTTCCCTTCTGTGTTTATAATAAAGGTACTTGTTGCGAGCTATCTATCTTCTGTAAGTTATTTATGTTCTCCATTTTCCTTATATCTGCTTCTATTTTTTCCACTCTGTCTTCTACATCGCTTACCCTGTTAGACATTAATTCTGTTTGTGTAGCCAGGAGTTTTGCTATGTTATGTGTATTGTTTTTGTTTAAGTCGAGCGCGTCTGTCAATGCTTCATGATCGTCACTGTCCAACGTACCGAATAAAAATTTTAGAATAGTTCCCCCCAGGGCATCACTGCTCTCTTACGGCGGTTATTTATTCCCTGTAGCAGGTTTGTCAATCGCTTGTAGGACTCCATTGCTTGCGTTATTTCATCTCCTATTGTTTGTAATCTGGCTTTCTGAGCAGCTTTCAGTGCTAGTTGTTCGCTTTTTTTCTACAATTATCTGCATATCGATCTTAGTTTTGGTCCCAGCGAGAGGTGGAATGATAAATCAATTTTTTGCACGATTATCCAGTTCGTGCTGGTTGTAGCCAGCGGGGAAATCTTTTCCGCGATCAATCCTGAGTTATTTTGTATTTTTGTTATTGACCACTGTAGCTGTTCCGGTACCTCCAATTGTGTCCTGCAATACATAAATCTGTTAGGTATGCCTCGCGCACCCTGGTTCCTACCTACGGGCTCGCGCTCCAGTCTCTCTGGTAAATGCTTGTTCTAACGCTATTCATACCCCCTTGATAGCTATTTAGTTACAAGTATTACCGCGTATTCCTTCCCCTTTTCTTCGTATATCCCCTCTTTGCTTTTTCCCTTTCGTGGCTTTTGCCTTTAACCAACAACAACAAAAAAATGAATACCTCTCTTCGTAAAATTTTTTTTTTATTTGGAGAGAGAGAGCGAGAAAAAAAGAAAAAATTCGATTTCGACCGTGGCCCGTGTTTGGCTCCGAATTGCCGTTCTGAAGTCTACTATTTTGGCAGGCAACTAATAGCCGAAGCAATAATTTTATTACACAAAGCCGTTATATACTGCAAGTTAAGTCGGGAGTATGGCTCTATGTTTACATGTTGCGGTGCTTGTGCGCAGCTAAAAGATTACATATTATGTGATAAATTATTTGTCGCCTTATTATATGGTTGAGGACGCATTCGGTATTTTTGTAAAATTTCCGCGGAGAGTGAGGGAAAAACGTGAGAGAAGAAAAATTCCTTTCCCTTTTCTCCCAGTTCGTTGGAGAAGATGTAGTAGATACCGATTTCCTCTCTAACGCATGGCTACGGTTCGCAGTGGACGCTGAAAATGCCAGTCTAGTTGACGTTTCGTTATATAAAAGTTACAATGGTAGTATAATGCGTGTTCGAAGGAAACCTATGTGTCGCAGCAAAAAGTTGCATATGGTGTATGAAATTTTCCTCTTATGATTATAGTCGTTTTACTCTCTTCCTCTTTTAAGCTTGTTCGCTTTACTATTTTCCGCGCCAACTTTCCCTTTGCATTTTCTCCCATGGGAGTGGAAGATAAGGATTGTTGGGTTGGACGTTCTGATTTCTCTCTTTCTTTATCACAGTTCACTCTGACTTTGTCGCTTTGGGATCCCTGATATGCTCGTGGTTTCTTCGCTTGTAACATATTCGGCTTCTGCTGTTTTCGGTTTTCGTTTGATTACTCGATACGCCGTTTTCTTTTTCTCTAGACGTCACCTTGTTTTATATATTTTTCTCTTTCTTTAATTTCTTTTTATTTATTTTTTTTTTTCTCTTCACTCGTGAAAAATGGCTTCATCCGCGAGTGCCAGTGATTTCGTGCGCCGGCTCCGGGAGTTCGTGAGTTTACCTCACGGACTTGTGCGTTGCCCAGGGTACGTTGCCAGTGATGGCAGTTTGTGTACCCTGTTGGACGGGGCCATAGCGGAGGACGTATTGCTGTGCTCCGGCTGTTCGCATGAAAGTATTTTTTTTTTTTTTTTTTTTTTGTTTGCATCATTTTATTTTCATTTGTAGCTCTACATATGACTCTCTCGCTTTTTTCCTTTCGTCGATCGTCTTGTATTATTTTTCGGCGGGTGCCCTCGTGGGGCCGAACTGGTGGTGATTGGGGGGCAGACCGTCCTGGTTCCGGTTGACTGCCCGACCCACGTAGTGGTAGGTGTCTTATTGGTGCATATTTTTACATGTATATATGTTTTTGTCTTATGTGTCCGATTTCTCTCTCTTTTTTTGTTGTAGTTGGGGACACGATTGGTCGTGGATCCCCAGGCGTTTTTCAACCTGCCTTGACCTTTGCGTCAGCCCGGGTGGTCGTCGGACGCCGTACCTCTACCGGTGCAGAGGTACAAATATCGTGGCGGTGTGACGCGTTGTGAGGTTTACTGTCCGTCCGGACAGTTGTTTATCCCCATTTTCCAGGACACTCCTTAGGGTTTCCGGTGACCTCCTCGGGCCAAGTGATCCGGACCCGTTGCAGAGTCCGGAAATTGGGGGCTTCTTACTCCGTCGCTTTGGGCTATCCATGCCATGACACCTTTTTCGCCATGGTGGTTAAAGTGGCGGTGAGGATCCCGACGGATTCCCGTTGGAAGGCCGCCCTATTATTTGTGTAAGTACTTTTTCTCTTTTTTTGTGTTGGTGTCTCTTACTAATTTCTCTGTTTTTTTTGTAGGTCCAGGCGGGCGCTTTGATATTGCCAGAAAGGCGGTGGCGCCCCTTCCCTGCTCGAGCTGCCGAGGCATCCTCGGTCCCCGGCCGACGTTGCCCGATCCAGGCCACGTCCGGCTTTTGCAAGGGGTGCAGGGGGGTGCCGTCGTGCGTCGGTCCCGTGAGCGAGGACGGGGGTGGGGATGGGGGCGGGAGAGCACTTGAGAGGGTGGATGTCACGGAAAAATACAACCCCGTATATATGCCCGGTTGTAACCCATTTAAAAATGATTAAAAAAAAATAATTATAAGATACTAACAAAAAAAAATGATAAAAAAAAACAATTTACCGAAACCCATGGTCTCATACCTTAATTGTATTGCCCATCCTTCTCTTTTTCCTTTTTCTCTGCACCGTTCTGCTATACACTTTTCTCTTACTGTCCCTTTACGTTGACTTCGCTAAGGCACGCACTTTAGTCTATTTTTAGCCTTTTCCTTTTGTTTGTACATGTTTTTTCTATATCTATGTATACTTAATATTGTATTTAATTATTTTTTCTTTATCTATGTATACTTTACGTTAAATTCAATATTCTACTTGATTCACATTTTCGTCTGTCCGGTCAAAAAGGTTTTTTTTTTTTTTTAGCACCCATTGTAATTAGTATTATATTTACCGATTGAGGTAGCGCCATACGCCCTACTTTTGTTTTGCTTGCGTGATTTGACATATTGATGCCCTGTGTTGTTATTATTATAATTATTAATTGTGTTTTTCCTTATTTCCACTATAATATTGCCCTTAGCGTTGCTTGTACCTTTTACTAGCCTAATCTCTTCATCCCTTTTATAGTGATTCGTCTTCTTAACTTATTTTCTACTTGCCTTTTCGCGCGCTTCCAGAGCCCGCGGAAACTTTGTCATAAGCCTACTCAATCCCTTATTTCTGTTATATTTTCGCGGTGCGTCCAGGGGCCGCGAAAATTTTATCTTAGACCTGACTGATTCCTATATTCTGTTATATTTTCGCGGTGCGTCCGGAGGCCACGAAAATTTTTTGTGCAGTCAAATGTCTAAGGAGGTTCTTTCGTGTACCTTACCCTGTTCGCATTCTCTGGTGGTGCCTTTACCATACATGTTTTTTTGATCTTATCTACGTGGGATACTCTTATCTCGTCACCTCTCTGTAGTTTTACATTTTTGTTAAAGTAATCAATGCCTGTTATTTCATAGGGGCCCTCGAATTGCGAATCATATTTGCCTTTCAGCACGTAAGCCATTTCTCCCTCTAAGAAATATCTTGTATTCAGTTGGCGATCATAGTAATACTTTGATCGGTATTTAGCCTGATCTTGGTTCATTGCTGCGATGGTTCTCATCTCTGTCAGGGTCTCAACTAACTCTTTGAAATATTCATCCGACGTTTGGCTCTTAGGTGGCAGTTTGATACTAGATGGTGTTCTGGCTCTTTGTCCAAAAACTAATTCGTGCGGTGAGTATCCCGTACCTTTATGCTCCGTGGTATTGTATGAGTGCATGCACATAGGTAAATGTTCGTCCCAGTGATCATTATGTTCTACATATGCCTTGATGTATTCCGTAATAGTATGGTGTATTCTTTTGATGGCGCCGTTTGTTTGCGAGTGGAACGCTGTGCTGCCCATTTTGTCTAGTTTAAACAGCTTTGCAAGTTCGTCCATGCTCTTATTCACAAAGTGTGTGCCTCGGTCCGACAATAAATGTTCTGGCGGCCCAAAGTACGCTATAAACTTATCTGTTATCGCTCTTACCGTTTCTTCGGCTGTTGCTCTCTTCACAGGTGCAAGAACTATAAATTTTGTAAGCCAGTCTTGTATAGATGAAATATTTGTATGCTTATTTGCTCAGGGTTTACTGATGGGCCCGTAGAAATCTCTAGAGATTTTTTCGAACGGTCTACTCGGTGTGTCGGTGACTCGTTCGTAACTCAGTAGTTAAGATATCGAGTTCGTATAACCATATGAGGCTGTGAAACAGACAGTTTCCAGGTGGATCGGATGGTATTTTCGATATTTTTGTCAGAGTACTACCAGGTTGTGCGCATTCACAAGTTTCTCCTCGCGTTTTGTCCTTTGAATAGTCTAACCATTTATCTGGGGGGTGCGACTTCTGAGTGATCATTGCGTTCGTCTCGTACCACGTTCTCACTTTCCTCCGACTGGACCATGTTCACCCCGTCATGGGTGTTTTTGCTTTCATCTGCTGACGTGTGTAACGCTGCTTTCTCTGTTGTTATCATCTCACTAGGTTCCCACATATCTATCCTCATACCCGGTCTGCCTTCTACGTCTCGTTTTTTATTGTCTATCATTACTAGAGCCCGTAGTTCGTTGGACCTTACCTCTAATAAATCGTGTATGTTCGGCTCTTCTTGTTCATTTGTTAAAAGTTCCTTCGTTTGTTTTATGCTTTCTTCCTTTCCTTCTGTAGTAGTTTCCTGTTCCACTGTAATTGCTTCCTGATTTTTGCTAGTAATGTCATGTAATGGTGTGTCACAATTAGCTATTATCATTTCTTTCGACGGATTCGTCGTCAGTTGTGTAGTTGAAAAGCAAGGTTTCTGTCTATGTAAAGTGTCAAGTTGTCGTTTGCGTGCCTTTCATAATTTTTCTCTTTGTGCTAGTATTGCTGGCGTACTTGTAGCAGTTATTCCCTTTCGAAAGCCTGGCTCTTTCTTGATGTAGCCCAATTTTCCTTCTGCTGCCCCCTGCGAGATTAATTTTTTTTTTCTGCATCCTCTCATACTTTTTCCTCATTTTGATGCCCTAGTGCTTGCTGCAGCGGCGAATTGTTTTCGTTAGGCTCCTCTGATTCAGAGTCCGCACCGCGGTTTCTTGACTTTCTGTACTCATATCTGAACCTTTTTCGCTATCCTCGCCACGATATCGTGTTCTTTTTCGTGTTA
This sequence comes from Copidosoma floridanum, assembly GCF_000648655.2. Next base: position 170,854 of record NW_019380672.1, read on the forward strand.
TACCGTTCGTGTTTTCTGAATCGGTGCCATGGATTTTTATTTTCTGACTAAGGATGGCTTCAATAGCGTAATCTGACGCGTCTGTCGTGACGATAAAGGATTTTTCTAAGTCTGAGGCAACGAGCACTGGTCCGCTACACAGTATTTCGATAAGAGTTTTGAATGCGTTATTTTTGCTGTCACTCCACGTAAATTTTATACCCTTCTTTAATAGCATAGATAGGGGTCGGGCGATCTTCGCCTATGATATTCGCTTTTATGAATCGCCTATAATATCCGGAAAATTCCAAAAATTGTTTTATCTTTTTTGCGTTTGTCGGACGTGGGTATTTTTTGGCTGCCTCGATCTTCTTAGGATCGGTCTTTATTTGTCCATTACCTATAATATGGCCCAACACCTTTGCTTCCCTCTTCAAAAATTGACACTTCTTGGGTTCGATTATCAAGTTTGCGTCTCTCAATCGTTTCAATAATTTTGCAAATTGTTCCCCATGCTCTTCAAGATTGGTTGCAAAAACCATTGTGTCATCGAGATACACTTAAACCTCATGACCTTGCAAGCCTGCGAGTGCTAGCGCAATCGCCCTTAAAAATGTGTTCGGCGAGTCTTTACACCCTATAGGCATTCTTTTATATTGGTAATGCCCGTCCGACCCCGAAAATGCCGTTTTGAGCGCGTCATCTTCGTGCACTTAGATTTGAAAAAATCCTGACTTAAGGTTGACTACTGTAATTTAGCGCGCAGATGCTAGGTTTTCTAAAATGTCACTTTGAAATGGTAATGGATAGCATGATCCTACCGTGACTTCGTTAAGCAGACGAAAATCTGTAACGACCCTTACTCTTTTTTCGTTGTTTGGTCCCGGCTGTTTTGCTACTATCCAAGTGTTTGAGCTGTATAGGGAGGTAGATGGTTCCACTATCCCCTTCTCTAGCATTTTCTCTAGTTCTGTCCTCATTTGGTATCTGATCGACGATGGGTATCTATACCTTTTTGCAACTATTGGTTTATCTGTTGTCGTCTTTATCCGGTGTTTGACAAGATGCGTTGCTTTCAGAGGCTCTCCGTCAAGGCCAAATACGTAGGGATTTGACTCGATCAGTCCTCTCACATGCTCTATTTCTTCATCGTTGCAACCGGTTGTATCTACGAGTTGCATTATTCTGTCCACCTGTTCCAGTTTTCCGAGCTCCTCTTCATCTCTCGAAAATTTTTTTGTTTTTTCTTTATCATCGTTTATTTCTCCATTAGATAACATCATCACTGCTTCCCTCAAACTTTTAACATTGTCCCCTTCAAAGTCTGAGTGCTTCCGGTAAATTTCTTCATAGGTTAGCAGCTCCAATTCCAGAACAGGCACGTATCTTGTCTCATCACTCATTTTAATACATTCTGCAACTATATTCCCGTTTACATTTCTCGCTATTAAGTTCCCAAGTAATATTCCTTTTTCCATCTCTTGAAGGGGTATCCCAGCCATTTTCTGCTTTATTTCTACCATTTCTTACTCGCGCATAAATGATTTGTTTCGATCTCGCAGGAATTTTAAAACACTCCGGCTTTAACAGTGGTATCTCTACATCTTCTAATTTAATCATATTCTCGGCGACGCTTATCTGGCCCCGATATCTTTTAAACGTATCCCACCCTATGATTCCTTCCGCGTCGATAAGGAAGTCATGTAGGACAACATGTAACGTGCACTTCAGCCCTTGTAACTGAGCCTGTACGGTGCCCAATGTTTGGCGTGCTCCGTGAGTCACGCCGATAATAGCTACTCGATACCTACTGTCTATTAGCGTATCAGTGCTTAAAAAATTAACCTTTATAATAGAAATCTCTGCGCCAGTATCCGCATAAAAAGTTGCCTTTCCGTTTTTTAGCTGTGACCCTTGTAACTGAACCGATGGTGGCCTATGCCTTGTTCTCGCGTGTTTTATAGTTTTCCTAGAAAGCTGCTCTATTTCCTCGTCACACTCCGAAAGCTTGGGTTCGTCATTCTCTATATATGTGTCCGACGCCCTTGTCCGATTACTCTTTTTGCGGTCTCTTCTCCCTCTTCTTGTACGTTTGCTCCCTCGTTGTCTAGGAGTATTTTCGCATTTTGCCTTATTACTTTCTTTTTTTTCCTGCACCGCGTTAGTATTCGGACTGTTGTGGGTCTCCGCCTCCACTACTTCTTGCTCCACCTTTTGGGGCTTCTCTCTTGCACCTTCTTCTTCGCCAAACACGCTTTTTTCCGTCTCTCTCTCTCTCTCTAGTTCATGCTCGGCGTTTGGGGACCACGCCGAACATCCTGCGAGTTTAAAGCAGCCGATCCGTCTCTCCTATCATCAGGGCCGTATTCGACGTTTCTTTGCTGCGGTGGACCCCTATCTTGTGGTGGTCCAGGTCTTACAACGCTTCTGTTATAGCCGTCCCTACTGTCCTGATTTGTATAGTCATTTCTATAACGGTTGGATGTGTCCCTGTTGTAGTTATTGTATGAGTCCCTATTGCCCCGATTGCCGTTATAATTATTGTTTCCAGGATTGTAATTATTATACCTATCATTGTAATTATTGTTCCTATTATAGGCCTCTGTTGCGCCATTGTTATAACCCCTGTAATAACTATTGTAATTATTACCATTAAAGTTATCACTTTTGTCATTGCAGTTGTTGTTTCGATTATTGTACTGGTTATTCCTGCTGTAGTAATTATTATTTCCGTTATAGGGCTCCATTGGGCCATTGTTATAGCCCCAATTATAATTGTTGTAATTGTTGTTGTTGGAATTGTCATTTCCGTTCCCGTGATTATAGGCGTTTCTGTTGATATTGGTATTTTCTACGGGTTCGTTATACTTTTCGTTTCGCTGTTTCTCCTCCTCCTCTCTATCTTGCTTACGTGAGCGGCAGTCTCTCGCATAATGTCCCGGTTTCTGACAATAGTTGCAGTTTCCTTTCGGTTCCCTCCCGTTATCTCTTAACGTTTTCCTGTCGTTTATCAAAGTCATCAATCTTCGGCATTCCTCGACTGAGTGTCCGGTTCGGCCGTCGCAGTATGTACAGCGTTTCTTACTTGCTGTTGCCCCTTGTGCCCCTTTAGTAATCTCTGTTCTTTTTTCTTCCTTGCTTGCTAGATTTACTAGTGGTCCCATCTCGGTCGTCGTATCATATGTAGGCAGTGCACTCACCGGTATTGCATGCCGCAGACTAAGATCGCTCTCTATTTTCAGTGTTTCTATGATTGCTTCGCAGAGGGTCCTCGGGTTCAAGCATGTGATCTTACATCTGTAAGTTGGATGCAAGCCGTATGTGAATTGCTTGACTGCCTCTGCTTCTGCGCTTTCTTTCAGAACCTGCTTTTGAATCGAAAACAGGCTCGGATTCGAGTCATATAGCATTGTCAGTCTATTGTGCAGTCCTTGTACTCTCCCGCTGTAGTCCTCTATTGATCCTCGGCTTTGCTGCCTGATTATTTTCAGCTGTGCCATCAGCGTGTCTGCGTTGTTGATGCTGCCGTATTTCCTCGACAGTTTCCGAAGAAATTCCTGCACCGTTTCAAACTGGACCAGTCTGGGTGCAAAATGTTCGGCCGCTTTTCCTTCCAGTCTGCTCGCAAGCGTGCCGAGGAAAAATAGTTCCTTTTCCGGCTTCACCATTTGCGCGGTCATCCTCACCATCCTTTCGAATAGCGGTAGATTGATTGGATCGACATCAAAAAACGGGATGTTGCTCGCCATGTGACCGAGCGAAAGTAGAATTTTATGCTGCGCATTCTGTGGTCTGCGTGGGTGATTATAGCTGTTTGTCGCTTGTGTATAGTCCGTGAATTAGGGTCTAGTGTGATCTGTGTCACCCCATATTCTATCTCTTTTTGCCTCATAATCGACTCAGTTTGTATAGTTGCTATTCGGTTGTGGTATCGCTATTGTGAACGCGACTTCCTTCATCCTTTTCAGTTCATCGCTCATATTTTTTATTTTGTCCAGTAGTGGTTGATTGTGCAAGTCTCTTATTCCGGGATTTCCAGGCTCTTTATATTCGAAGCCAGTTGCAGTAAGATTCGGCCACCCTTGTCTCTCTAGTACGCCCCATTGTGTCTCCAGCATATTCGTTCTGGCTGCTCGAGCTTCGCATATTTCCTCGGTTCTTCTCACGCTTTGTCCGATGACTCGTTCGCCCAAAAGAAGACCGTCCCCTCTGTTCTCAAGTCCCTTGTTTGTGTCTATGTCACAAAACATACCTTTGGAATTTATTTTTTCCGGTAATAAACTTCGGACGGTCTTTGTGACCGTTCTGTGTTGGGAATCCGTTTCCTCCGCTTTCTTTAACTTTGCCCTAATCTTTGAAAACAGGCCCATTACTGTCGCCTTGGTTTTCTCGTCTAGAGCGTCAAGTTCCTCACACCCCTCCGGTTCCAGCTCTAGTTCTAACATCTGTTCCTTCATGTTTTCCACTGGGCCCTGGTCTGCACATGTCGGCCATTATATTACCCAGGCCCTCGTTGTCGCTTTCTGACTCATGGGTAATGACGCCGAGATGAATCATTTTTCCTCTTACTTTTTTGCTTCTCTTTGATTCTAACAGAGCTTATATAATCTTTACGCGATTTGCCTGCGTTTAATTACTTGGTCGCGGCTTAGTAATAATCGGACGAAATAATAATAAGGGGTGGGACGAGAAAGTAAAAAGGCGGTGTTCCTCTTGCACTTGCTTTCTTTAATTCTGCGATTTATTTTTGTGGTGGTCAATGGGAAGAAATATCTTTTTTTTTTTTTTGGGGTGTCTGTCGTTTGCTTTCGTTAAAAAAAAGAAATGATAACAATCAGAATACAGATAAATACTTCAGCCGATATGGGTGCGAGTTATTATTTCCAGACTTTTTCTATGTCTGTTACAAAACCTACTTATAAAATCCTTCTGTTCCACGTTCATTATGCCTAAGTCCATCTAGTCCGCTGCTTGTTTAAGCCTGTTATCTCGCGCTATTTTAGTTTCGAGATTCAATAGAAAAACCACTAAAAAAGGGTAACAGGCGAAATAATAAATATATATCGAAGTTTAAAAAAAAATTCCCCAATCTAATAAGTGCCTCAGGAGTGAGGGATAAAATTAATTTTAGTACAAATGAACTTACGTGCTAGTCGATATGCACACCAATAGGAATAAAATTTCTGGGACCATTTCCCTTGCCTCTTGTCTTCTTGTTCCCGTGATTATCGGCGATTGGCACCCTAGTCCTGTTGGCTTCCGGGCCGCTGTAACCACTGCCTGTAAACTGGTACTCTTGCCTCTGATTGGATCCTCAACTCTTGAATCCAAATCGTTGTGTTCTCGCGGCACTGCACTATGTGTGCTTCTCGGCGGAATTTTTGAAACGCGTAAAATAAAAGAAAAAAATTCCGACTCTAACCGACCTAACACTTAGCACCAAAACTGTTACGTAGGGAAGATATTGGTAAGAAGATCAATACAGATTCTTTCAAGAGCTTTATTCAAGATACCGAAATCATAGGCAAGGTAGCGCGTGTGGTCCCTACAGAGGCTCGTCGTGTACTCCCCGAATAGACCCTCTCCTTGCTCGCTCTTCCCTTCCCTTGGCCCTAGGGCCCCTCGTTATGAGGTTTGAGGAGAGGGAGCGTAGAGTCTCACCTATACTACCGTACGTTACAGTATGCTATGAGACAGACGATATAGTCACACTCCAAATTTTATTGTAATCTTGTAAGTATAGTTTTTTTGTAGTGTAAGAATTATAGGTAGTCAAATGGTTCGATTACTTCTTTACTATCTTTTAAAAAAAGAAAATTGTTTAAACTGGTACCGCATAAAGCTGTTATCTTTAAATCTATGATCCATTAAATTTGAAGAATATTCCAAAAAAGTTGGTGAATTCAGATTTTAGTGTATTCTAAATGAGGAGCATTGGGTAAATTGGGTGAGCAATACAGTGTATACACATTTTTCTGATTGTCTTGGTGCGTGTAAGCTCTGTACAGCATGATTACTCCCTATCATAGCCAAAATTCCAATACGATTGTAACATAATTTTATTACAACACAACACAATTGTAAAAGTAAAAAAAACGAGGTGTGGTTCTTGAAACTCCTGGTAGAAGTGAAACTTCTGACTTGTAAGTTATTAAACTCAGAGTTATGGAAATCGTATAGTGTTAGGTACATTTTTTATACATTTCAGAATTACAGTAGTAGAGGTAAATGACAAAGTTATTGCACTGGCCCCAATTACTACGTACTCGTCAACAATACAAAGTAAGAAAAACATACTAAAAAATTCGTATGCTCAGACGTTTGGATGTTAATAACGTTTAATTCAGAATCATATTTTACATCATTAAATACATAATTGGTTAACTAAACAACATTCAACGAATCTAACCTTCGTAGCCGTTCGCAGTAATTGATGTACAGTAAGTGGATCTGGACTTCAACATAAAAACCTTATGGCAGATACCCACGCTGTAGTTGTATCCGCAGTAACTGGTGCTAATTTCATAATCGTTCGCAGTAATAGAAGCAAGTGGTATATCATCACTAAAACAATTCTTTAAAGAAAAAAAGTAACATCACAAAAAATAGTTATTCATTTCAATCACAAAAGATGCTGCAGATGATGTTAAAATAAAAGCTACTGTTATTTGCATCGAAAAACATAGAATAGTAAGTAATTTAGCACAGTTAAAATTTTAATTTTCAGTAATTTTGTCATAGACCCCTATGTATTGAAGAAAAGTTTGATAAATAGATCATTTTTATTTATTTATGTATTATTACAATTGTAAGACTCACAAGCTATAGGCTAGTGCAACTAGAGTGCAGCTCGAAAAAGTCTCATCTACGGTTATATTTTTTAAAGTTATACTTCTATAAGCGCGTTCTGCCCTACAGAGTAAATCAACGATTTCAGATTAGTGACCTTGAGAAAAAGTGTAATGGAAGTGAATTTTGCTTGATTTTCCCCGCCCCTCTTCACGTACTTCCGGTCCCCTTACACCACCCAAAATCATCACACCACACCACACCACGCAACATTATCGAACCACACACTTTGAATTTTACTTATTTTCTCTTTTGACTAATTTCTAAAAAAAAAAAAAAAAAAACAGTTTCCAAAGAGATGTGAATTTCCAACCTCTTCTACACTAGCCGAGGCCCTTACCGACTCTACTACGAGCGCTCCCGATGTGAGAAACTCAGTTTGTTATACTTATCCTGTGTTTCAAAACTTATTTTTAATGGAAATGTTTATTTACTATNGTAATTTACTGTGCATTAATTTATTTAGTTTAATCATGAATTAAATAAATACATATTTTATTTAATGAAATATATATTTTTTAGGTACAAGTTTCGAAATTTATATATAGGACAAAACGCGTCAACCGGATCACTGGTGCCCTCGAAATTCTATTTTACCATCAAACACTTTTGTGATCTTAAATTGAAGGTTAACAAGTATACTTTATTTTACCGTGTAAGCTTTTTGAAAAATCCTAAGTGGCGGATCATTATGGCGGGACTATTTATGTGAGCGACCGTGACTAATTAATTCCATAATTACTTAAGTGCTTAAATCATCGTAACATTCAGAACAAGACATCTTTTTAACATCTGCTCTATTTCTAGGTACAAATGTAAGCTAATTCTAATTTTTGTGAGCAGAAGTATGTCCATAACCTCAAAAAACTGTTAAAAAAATTGATTTTTTTGGTGAATAGTAAAAATACTTGAAAATGCTGATGTACGGCTTATTACTGATAATTATTTGTTGTTTTATGCGAATACGTCGTGCTCTGTAAGCATGTACACACCAGCATACCCTTTATCTAAAAAAAATCCAAAAAAATCAGTTTTATGTAGTTTATAGTCACTAAGAGATCTTTAGAAGTATAGAATGAATTCATTTGAACGTTTTACAAATCTAAGAATACAAGTGTCACCTAACTATGCCCAAGAACCCAGTTTTGTATCTTTAATCTCAAAAAAATTCTTTGTAAATAAGTTTTACATAACATACGGTTACTTAAGGCAACAAAAAATTATGTCATAAGATTAAAAACTCATGTTTTCCAGTGCTTGAAAAAAAATTATTCTGTTTGTATTTAATCATTAAAAATTTATTTCTCATTCATTTATAATGGTTCAGAATTAACTTATTTAAAAAAAAAGTGTTATGGTTTATAACTAAAAGCATGGTAAAATTATTTTTAATATATCATTAATTACTTACCTTTCATTCTAAGAATCTTTTAAATATATGATGCTAGTGCTAAATAATATTTTGTCTCTCTTAATTATGTAGTTATTTGAGGTAAGAGATATGCTGGTGTGAACATGCATATAGAGCAGGACATATTTGCGTGAAACAATAAATACTTACTAGTACTAAGCCACACATCATGATTTTCAAACATTTTCAGCTAGAAAATCGATTTTTCTATAGTTTTTTGAAGTTATGGACGTACTTACTTCTGCTCACAAAGAGAAAAAGTAGCTTATATTTGTACCTAGAAATAGAGCAAATCTTGAAATAATGTCTTTTTATAAATGTTATGATGATTTAAGCACTTAAATAATTATGAAATCGATGAGTCATGATGGCTTACACAAATTGTTGCCGCCATACTGATCCACCATTTTAAATTTTGCAAAAAGCTCACACGGCAAAATAAAGCATACTTGTTAACCTTCAATTTAAGACCACAAAAGTGTTTAAAGGTAAAATAGAATTTTGAGGGCACCAGTGATCCAGTTGACGCGTTTTGTCCCATGTATATCTTCCTATATTATATAGTCGTAAGAGTTAGAGCAAGGTTTTGCTCCCCCCCAAATAAGGTAGTTATTCTTTAATTTTCTTGCATTTTTCAAGTAATCCTACTTTTTACTAGCTACCCCCACCTCCCCCCAACTCCGCCCCCCCAGCTCTCCCCAGCTTCCCCATATATAATGTAAATATATTCGTAAAGCCTTATATATTAACTGTTACAAGTGGTCTAATTTTCACATATGATTTTATTTGACCATAACAAAAAATTTTGTTACAATTATCTTACTTACGATGTTTATTTTGATTACATACTCTAAGATCTCTTTTTAGGTGCTCTGCTCTTACATAACCTTTTTCACAATTTTGACAAATGTTTTTTTTAACGTTTTTTCCATGACTTTTCAAATGTCTCTGTAAGTGATAATTTCTTCTGAAACTTTTTTCGCATTTAATACACTCAAAATTTTTTTCAGTGTTTTGGCATTCCTTTGTGTGACGCAAATAGTTTTTCTTGCCTACTGTTATAATGCTACACACATCACATAAAAAAAATTTTTTTTTGTGAATTTTTTCGTGCGATGATAGACACTCTTGATTTAAAAATTTAAGTTACATNTTTAACCTAAAAACTTAGTGTACTCAAGTTTTTTCGTTTTTAATAAATAATAGCATTAATTAAATAAGCACCTTTAACGAAATCATAAGTGCGCTCTAGTACGTTTATCTCAAATAAATTTAATTTTTAATAAATAAACAAGCACTTTTTATGCAATGACCCAGTACGCTCTAGTATTGTTATCGGTTCTCGGGAAATGCCACGGTTACATATCATGCTGTATATATATATGGGGCATTCTTTTTAATATTTACCCCCCCTGCTGTCCATAAATGGAAGCAGCTAAAAAATTATAATAAATCACTATTTCGTAGCTTGAAGCCTGTAGTTTACGATAACGAGTGGCTCTTTCCGAAAATAAAAAATGGCGGCTGATGGCATGACTCTGACTGTCGATTAAGACCGAAAAAAATGTTAAAATAAGCAAATATCTTAAAATCTTATCGTATTGCAAGCCAAAAAAATGTGTAAATATGTTCCTTTTTGGTTGTTGTAGTAAAGTTGAGCATATGCGTTTTAGTATAAGGTCATATTTTGATTTTAACCTCAAAAAACAGCTCTAAATCGTATTTTTTTGCTAAAATATTCCATGTAGCCATCGAGATAAGTACAAAAATATTTTTTTCATGCGAATTACCTTAAATAAACCTTAATTTAACAAGGTCATCAGTCTGTGAGAAAACAAAATCTGTCCGTAAACTACATAAACAGTCATTAACGTCTATTTTGCTAGTATGAGGGCATATTGCAAAAAGCCCATCCATCAGATAGCGCGACTGTTCCTAAGCGATCCACGTGGACTAGTGTGTCCATATATAAGATGGTTCTATATATAGACGACATATAACACCATCGTATATATAGGGACACTAGTCCAAGTTAATCGAAATAATATTAGATTGTACTTAATTAAAATACAATAAAGTCTTAGTAAGATAATTGAAGTTTATACTAGCAAAATAAAAGTTATTGCTTGTTTATGTAGTTTACAGACAGATTTTGTTTTCTCACAGACTGATGACCTTGCTAAATTAAGGTTTATTTAATGTAATTCGCATGAAAGAAATATTTTTGTACTTATCTCGATGGCTAAATGTAATATTTTAACAAAAAAATACGATTTAGAGCTGTTTTTTGAGGTTAGGATCAAAATATGACCTTATACTAAAACGCATATGCTCAACTTTACTACAACAACCAAAAAGGAACATATTTACACATTTTTTTGGCTTGCAATACGATAAGATTTTAAGATATTTGCTTATTTTAACATTTTTTTCGGTCTTAATCGACAGTCAGAGTCATGCCATCAGCCGCCATTTTTTATTTTCGGAAAGAGCCACTCGTTATCGTAAACTACAGGCTTCAAGCTACGAAATAGTGATTTATTATAATTTTTTAGCTGCTTCCATTTATGGACAGCAGGGGGGGTAAATATTAAAAAGAATGCCCCATATATATATACAGCATGATATGTAACCGTGGCATTTCCCGAGAACCGATAACAATACTAGAGCGTACTGGGTCATTGCATAAAAAGTGCTTGTTTATTTATTAAAAATTAAATTTATTTGAGATAAACGTACTAGAGCGCACTTATGATTTCGTTAAAGGTGCTTATTTAATTAATGCTATTATTTATTAAAAACGAAAAAACTTGAGTACACTAAGTTTTTAGGTTAAAGGTGCTTGTTTACTGATTAACATTTTCATTTATTTATACCAAATACTCTCGATCTCACTGTGTTATTCTGTTAAAGCCGGTTGTTCCTACATTATTATTATTATAAAGAAAAAAAAGAAGAATTATTACTATCTATCAGAGCTTAGTGAGTGTTATTAATCTTTACTATCATTAATGTTAATGAGAATGCAGTTAATATTGTTAGTTTATAACTGACACAATAAACCCATGGTTTTTTCTNGTTTATAACTGACACAATATATAAATAGAACTATATATATAACAAGTAGAACTATATATAGATGTATATAGTTCTATTTGCAAATGAATCAGATTCATCTAAAAGTAATCTTTCGTACAAACTAAAATTGGGAGGCTTACATAGATCTTATAAATACAATTTTAAGTGATTTTTCCATAAAATTACACAATAAATTAAAAATTTTTTTAATTAAACGTGTAAAAAAGGGTACAATTAAACGATCTGCTATTTTTTAAGGGTATTTCTTATTTTCTAAGAAAGTCGTTTTGAAACCATCGGAAGATTCGATGAAAGTGCACAGTGTTACACTGGCCAGTCTCCATATTGTTTATATTGTATTGTGCCATAACATATTGTTTATAATGGTTCAGTGATGGAATATTATAATATTTATTGAAACAACACCCAAATTACGTAGGTACACTCATTCCAACGATGATTGCACCACTTTTGTACACATATCATTTCATAGGCGGTATATTTATATTTATAATTAAATTATCTGCCATATAATTGTATAGAAGTATAACTTCTTACTATGGTACCCAAACACCTACTGTCCATTGGTTTTTTTTTATAGATACCATTTTATAATATTTATTGAAATAAATTAATGCTTACCAAAATTGCGTTAATAATTAATTTTAAATGTTTGATTTTATGTACCTTTGATAAATCTACGGCTTTGAAGAAAAAAAGCATGAGTTTATTGTGTCTTATAAACTCACAATACTCACTGCATTCTAATTAACATTAATAACACCTTTTAATAAAGATCAAGAACACTCACTAAGCTCTGATAGATAGTAATACAAGTTGCAATTCTTCTTTTTCTTCTTAATAATAATAATAATGTGGGAACAAGCAGCTCTAACCGAATAACACAGTGAGCTTAAATGTATTTGTTACGAATAAATCATAATATTAATCAAAAAACAAGTACCTTCAACCTAAAACTTAGTGTACTGAAGTATTTTAGTTTTTAATGAATAATAGCATTAATTAAATAAGCACCTTCAACGCAATCACTAGTGCGCTCTAGTATGTTTATCTCAAATAAATCTAAGTTTTAATAAATAAACAAGCCCTTTTAATACAATGACCCAGTACGCTCCAGTATTGTTATCTTAAGTAAATTAAAATGTTTATTGATTAATAAGCACCTTCAACGAAAGCATTGAGTACGCCCAAGTTTTCTTAATTTCCATTTATTATGACGTCAATTAAATAACAAGCGCTTTTAACAAAATGACTCTGTACGTTTTAGTCTTTTTATCATACGTTTAATACATTAAATGTTAATTAGTACTAGAGCTATTTAAGCGCTTAAGTCTGTATATTAATTATAAATAATAATGGTGATTTTTTATAGATAAATACTTACCGTAATTGATTTACGTTACATGTTTTAAAGTGTAAGTAATGTTTATCGATAATCAAATGCTTTTTTCCAAATATTTCTGAGCATTTGATTCTTTTCATCAGTAGGTTATGCAATAAATAATTAATAAGTAAATTAATATATGAAAAGAATTGAAGTATAACTTAAAGGTATTGATGAATAATGATATTGATGATTTCTAAGAAAGCACTTTTATCTTAATAACGTGATGTGCTTTTGTCGCATCCTTAGAAACAAGTAAGAATTCTCTTTAATATACAGGTGCCTTAACTAATTATTAACTCATAAGTAACAGTATATTTTAATTGCCTAGAAAAACTTATCGAATAGTGCTGTGCACTTGACTTCTTTTTTGTTATTAATTTTAATGTTAATTATTATTGAAACTTTGATGTTAAATAAGTGACTTAAACTTCATTTAACCCAGCCCCTAAGTTTTCCCTTTTTGATAGTCAGAACTGTTATTTGTAATTAAAAAAGCATCCTGAACTAAGTAACGCAATGTACCAAAATCTTTTGATATATTTATTTCTTTATTAATTATGTATTGCATTAATTGTCAATAAATGGATCAGATGTGCTGCATTATTTTGAAAGTGTACTACGATTTTTATCTGAATATATTTATACAAATCAAAGGATTTCCGTGCACTTCCTTACATAGTTCAAGGTGCTTTTTCAATTATAAATAAGATTTCAAATTATCAATAAACAAAAACTGAAAGTGCAGGGTGATATGAAATTCAAAACACTTGTTTAATATCGAAATTATGAGTAATGATTAACATTAAAGTAAATAACAAATAAGAAGTCAAATGCACAGAATTATTACATAATTTTTGCTGGATAGTTTAAAAAAATATCGTTAGCTATAAACTATCAATTAGTCGAGACACCTGTTTATTAATCTGCATTTTCACTTGTTTCTAATAAAACAACATAAGCACACTACAATATCAAAATAAAAGTGCTTTATTAATAATCAACATTGTCACTATTTATTAATTACGTTAAGTTAAACTAAAAGCATTCAATTACTACTATTATTGCAGTTGTCTCAACGAAAATAATCAAATGTTCTGTTGTATTTAGAAAGGTGCTTGTTATTTAATGTTATTTTAATTTAATTTGGTATAAACGCTTATTTATTAATTAGTGTCGTAATAAATTAAAATCGAAAAGACTTTGGCGTACTAGATGATTCTAACAAAGGTGCTCGCTTACTGATTTACATTTTAATTTTTTTAAGATAAAAAGACTAGACCATACTATATTATTCTGTTATAAATGTTTGTCTATTAATCGACATCGTAATAAATGAAAATTAAGAAAATCCGAGCGTACTCGATTCTTCCGTTGAAGGTGCTTTTTCATCAATAAACATTTTAATTTATTTAAGATAACAATACTAGAGCGTACTGGGTCATTGCATAAAAAGTGCTTGTTTATTTATTAAAAATTAAATTTATTTGAGATAAACGTACTAGAGCGCACTTATGATTTCGTTAAAGGTGCTTATTTAATTAATGCTATTATTTATTAAAAACGAAAAAACTTGAGTACACTAAGTTTTTAGGTTAAAGGTGCTTGTTTACTGATTAACATTTTCATTTATTTATACCAAATACTCTCGATCTCACTGTGTTATTCTGTTAAAGCCGGTTGTTCCTACATTATTATTATTATAAAGAAAAAAAAGAAGAATTATTACTATCTATCAGAGCTTAGTGAGTGTTATTAATCTTTACTATCATTAATGTTAATGAGAATGCAGTTAATATTGTTAGTTTATAACTGACACAATAAACCCATGGTTTTTTCTTCAGAGCCGTCGATTTATAAATCGTAAATATAAATTAAACACTTTAAATAAATTATTAACGTAATTTTTGTAAGCACTAGTTTATTTCAATAAATATTATAGAACAGTATATATATATACAAAAATCCGTAGATGCGAATCGAAGGGATGGCCAAAAAAAACGAAAATGATGTAGTCCCTCTGGGTACGGAGTATTACCCCTCTTTTAGTACAAATGTCATAGTGAGCTGTGAAGCACGCTTAGGTTAACTATACATGTATCACTTGAAGAGGAAAATTAGGAGTAGGGAAAATGGGGTAAAGACTCTTTCAAGCTGTCCTCTAGTTGCGCCATCCTGTAGCTTGTGAGTCTCTAGAGTGCTGAACTCTGCTTTGAGGAGAATGCCGTCCCGTCTGGCATTACTAATGCATGCACACACATGTCCCGGCTTCCGCTGTGTATATTCATTGGTATATATTTCTATACATGGATGCGCTTGCTCTTTCTCTCTCTTTTCCCGCCACACGTTTACTTACCTTATTTAATAGTAGTTTCCGACTGCTTTTTCTGACCCGTATGCGTTCTACTCTCTTTTGTGGTATTTAGTTGCTTATGTGAAGGTTAAAGGCAGTAAAAACCACTGACGAACATTTTTAATACTTATTTTTACTTGTTACAACGGCTCTTAGCACATTAGCCTCTTTCGTGTACACATACACATTAGTTTTTGTGAGAACACTGTTATGAAAAAGAGTTAATACTGTCTTTAGGATTCACTAGTCGATAGACGAGAGCCGAGAGAGCTCCGATTCGCCACGTCGTTGTAGCGTAGCCAGTTGGGGCTTTTCTGATTGTCTGTTTTCCTTTCTCTCAAGCATGAATATCTGCTAGGGCTTCATCTGCTTTCATCGTCTGGGCTGATTGGCAGCACG
The DNA here is from genome assembly GCF_000648655.2 of Copidosoma floridanum. Next base: position 186,328 of record NW_019380672.1, read on the forward strand.
AGGGTCAGCAGTTCAAATTGGTAGGTCGTTCTGCCGACTGATATCACCTCCGGCGATAGTGGGCGACGGTCGCGCCGCCACATCCACTCCTCCCCCCAAAAAATTTGTCGGGGGGTCAAATGCAATGGAGCCGTAGTGTTGAGGCCGTTTGATCGGCGGTGTGGGCGCCTGGAGTTGCTCTTGCTGGTTCTGGCAAGCCTGCGGGTCCTGCTGCGGAAGATTGTTCTGAGGTGGTGGCTTATCCTTGACGACCAGATGCACAGGCCTTAGGCGCTTAACAGCAATGTTCGCCGCTTTTCCGTCAATGTCGACCTGGTACAACCTGTCATTGATGCGCTTAGTAATCTTGTAGGGACCCTGGTATGGGGGTTCCAGGGGTGCCCTAACATGATCGCATCGCACGAAAACGTGCGTACACACATCCATGCCCCTATGCCAGAACGGGTGTATTTTGGAGTGGTGCGCTGTGAATATTGGCCCAATGCTTCTTATCATGCTCCTATGCCGCTTGATAAAGCCTGGGATCAGCGTCTCCCGTCTGGTGCATAAAAAATTCGCCTGGTATGCGCAGCGTCTTTCCGTACAGCATCTCAGTCGGTGAGGCCTTTAGATCTTCTTTGTAGGCTGTGCGTAGTCCCAGCAGCACAGATGGAAGCAGAAGCATCCAAGGGATATCAGGTTTGCACATCAGAGCCGCCTTGAGAGTGCGGTGTCACCTTTCGAGTAGCCCGTTTGATGCTGGATGGTGGGGTGATGTACGGACTCTGTCCGCGCCGATGAATTTTGCCAGTACCGTAAAGAGACACGACTCCAACTGCGGGCCTTGGTCCGTCGTGATCGTGAGTGGGCTTATCGTTTCAGCTGTCGTCTCCCTAGGTGGCACCGCCACAGGCCAGCGACTAAATCGATCGATTATTGTCAGGCAATATCTGCGACCGTCATCAAACGGCAGAATTATTAGGTCAAGGTGAATGTGGGAAAATCGTGTGCCAGGGACCTCTAGGTGTTGAGGAATAAGCCGGTTGTGTCGCTGGATTTTTGCCCGTTGGCATGGCATTCACTGCTTCGCCCTGGTTACAGCGTCTTTTTTTATTCTGGGCCAAACGTACTTTTCTTTAAGGTTCTCTATCGTGGACCGGATGCTGGGGTGAGACAAGCCATGGACCGAATTAAAAGCTACATGTCTGATCCTTGGGGGTAAGTATGACCTCACAACGTTGCTGCTGATGTCGCAAAGCAGATTTTTTCCTTCTGTAAGGTGAGGTTCTGGTGAGTTTCTGTAAATTTAAAGAGCAGTTCTGCCTGACCTCTTGAAGTGTGTCGTCTTCTTCTTGAGCTTCACTGATGGTTTGGGCACTCAGTATTGTAGGCATATCGACAGCGCTTTTGCGCGAGAGGGCACCTGCCACGGTATTTTCTTCGCCTTTTAAGTAGATTATTTCTGTTGTAAATTGCGCGATAAAATCGAGATGTCTTAATCGCCTCGGTGATGCCTGCTCCAGTTTCTGTGCAAAGGCATAGGTTCAAGGTTTATGGTCAGTTTCAACTACAAATTGTCGACACTCTAAATGATACTGAAAATGCCTTATTCGCTACGTGCACAATTTTGAAGCAGCGCCACCGAGGGAAAAACGAGAACTATTGGTCGGGCACAGCAGAAGGCAATATTCGCGATATGTGCTTGATACCTATAGGAACACAGTACCTCGATAGATACACGAAAGGTTCTGTGTTTATTATACCACGAATTAATACAATGTCTCAAGTGGTACAATCCTACGTGAATAACTAAAGACAAAATTTGTATTACAAGCACTATAAGCCCTTGAGTATTACTTCAACACAAGTTCGTGTACTGTGTGATACGTGATACGTTTCATTAGTTTGCAATGTAGTCAACACAGACCTCCTCTGACCAATCAGAGAGCTCCATTAGCCCTATACCGGCATGTTCACACAGTATGTACACACGTTCATACGATACGCTTAGAGGATCAGGCCCCAGCTAAAAACTTTAAGAAATACACAGTATACGATGTATTTCATTGCATTTTTAAAATGAACATGCATGAGTAAAATATGTACATACTACTCATAATTTTATTAAAAATTTAACCCTTAGAATGCTTGTCGATGTATAAACACATAACTTTCTGATGATAGTAATGCTTAGTAGTCTGCTAGCAGAAGACAAACATATCGTTTAGTTTCACACATTAGCACAGGTATTGCTGCGATCGCTTTTTCAGCTCGTGCACGTAGCGAATAGCTGAGTAGATGTCCAGGAGTTCCTTGTCATTTGTGAAGTAGTTTGTTTATGCTGGACTCAGTTTTCTGGAGAAAAATCCGATAAGTTTCCAGCTACCTTCTAGTTGCTGCTCGAGTGTGGCTCCCATAGCCGTGTCCGAGGCGTCTGTAACGAGAGTCGTGAGTACGGTGGCCGATAAGTAGGTGAGCCGGGTCGTGTCAGCAATCAGATCCTTCAAACTAACGAATGCGTAAGCCGCCGTCTGGTTCCACTGGACCACTCTTTTGTCATTTTTGCGTGCTTCTTTGAGGTAGACATTTATCGGGGCCTGCATATGTGCTGCGCCAGGGAGGCATGTCCTGTAATAGTTTACCATACCAAGGAATCTTCTCAACTTCTGAATCATGGCGGGGCGGGGGTATTTTAATATTGCCTCCACGCGCTTGGATGTAGGTCTGTAGCCTTCTGGTGAAATCTCGTAACTAAAGAAAGTTTCCTTCCGGCTTCCCAAGGTGCACTTGCCCGCGTTTATGGTCAAACCGTACTGCCGGAGTCACTTAAAGACCGTTCGTAGGTGTTTCTCAAGCTGCTCCAGGCTCTTTGAAAATATGAGTATGTCATCGATGTAGCAGAAAACGTACTCCAGATCCCGGAATACACCATCAATGAACCGTTGAAAGGTTTGTGTTGCACCCTTCAAACTAAAAGGCATTACCAGAAATTCATAGAGGCCGAACGGGGTCGTTATGACCGTTTTTTGTATGTCCTCCGCAATCATCGGCATCTGATAGTATGCCTTGGCCAAATCAAGCACGGAGAATATACACTTGCTTTGCAGCTTCAGAAAAAGATCCTAGATGAGCGGTGGGGAGTACCTGTCTGGCGTCGTCGTGGCATTTAGCTTACTATAGTCGCCACGGGGTCTCCAGTCACCTGTTTTTTTTTTTTTTTTGGAAGTGGAGTGCGTTGGACCAAGGGCTGCGTAAGGGGCGGATTATACCCTGCTCAAGCACGTAGCTAATCGCATCCTTGGCCGCCTGCAGTTCTTCACTTGATAGCTTGCGAGGATGCTCCGTGACAGGCGGTCCGTTAGTCACGATGTGATGCGCCACCACCGTTTCTGTGACGAGCTTATGTTTTGCCTCCAGAATGATTACATCCAGGAACTCCTCCAGGAGCCTTGCGAATGGGCTGTATGCGCTAACCGTAGTGTCCACCGTTGATACGCTGTGCAGCCGCGTCAGTGATACCCATCCCCGTGAGTGTAGGTTCGTGAGGGGGTCAAGCCGCCGTCTATTCCTTAGGTCAGGCAACAAACTGTAGTGTGCTAGGAAGTTAGCTCCTACTATTATTTGGTCAACGTCAGCTATGAGGAAAACCCACTTGAAAGTGTGCTGCAGTCCAAGGTTTAAGACTATGGGACGGTGCCCATATGTGTGTATAATGATAGAGTTCGCCGTATTTAAATTGGTGGGGGTAGGCGTGAAATGTGAAATGTTCTTAAAAAAATGTTTTGATACTACAGATACTGTGCCGGTGTCGACTAGCACTTTGCGACCCGAAAGTTTGTCGGTAATTGTGAGGTGGCGTTCAACTTGGCTGTTGCTTGATGCCTCCGTTGAGCACAGCGAGGTTAGTTTTCCGAGAGCGAGTTTTTCGTCGTACACGGCAAGTTACATCTATATGCCTGGTCTCCGAATTTCTTATGAAAGAAACAAAAGCTACTATCTGTACCGTTGCTTTCTTGTTTTTCTTGTTGCTCACCCTCCAATCGGAAAAAGATTCCGTACGCCAGAAGGTAGTATGCCGCCCGTTTATTTTTACCAGAAAGAATCTTCATGGGCCGTATAGATCATGTTACCAGGTACCTTTCCGGCCACTATATGCGAAACTTACAGTCAAACGATTATATAGTGCCCATCAACTGACCGTAAATGGCCCGTCACCATGATGTAAGGTGTAGGTAGAGGTTAGATTGCTCTGAAAAAGTATAAACACGTCGCGTTGTGGATATGTTGCTAATGTTTGTCGATGTATATAATAAGTTATCATCATGGAGGACAAATTTATAAAACGCTTAAATTATAAAAAGATTCAAATGAGATGCTTTTTATTGAAGCAATTCAAGTCTTGTTTTCCTAATTTACCCGTATCACATAAAATGTTATTGAAAAAAAAAAAACTGTTCTAAAATATACAGTTGAAAAGTTCAATCCCGAAGACTCGAAGGACTCATCTCAGTGTGTATATTTTGGTATTTCTGAAACTTTAGAAAAGTTAGTAAATCCCATACTTTATAGTGACAAAGTAATTAAATTGCACTGTTATATTGATGGAGTTTCGCCATTCAAGTCCAGTACTACTAAATTTTGGCCTACTTTATGTAAACTATGTACAGTTATGAATACCTACAAACCTTTTGTCGTTTTAGTTTATTTGGGTAAAAAAAAACCTAAATCGTTGGAAAAAAACTTACAAAAATTTTTTGACGAATTAAATTTTTTATTAAAAAATGGTATAAATGTGAGAGGGATTCACTTTGATGTACAAATTATGGCCATTGTTTGTAACAGGCCAGCCAGATCTTTTATTAAGGCTATAAAAGGATACACTGGTTTTCACAGCTGTGAGAGATGTTGTAACCCGGGTCAAAGAAGAAACAACAGGACTTTGTTTTCATCAGCAAATAAATCTAACAAGGAACTGACGCCTCATTTAGAAATAAAGTCGATATTCAGCATCACACAAGGGATTCTCCGTTACTGCGCTTGGTGCCACACAAATCGACATGATTCATGATTTTACCCCGGATGACATGCATTCAGGGTACTTAGGAGTAATGAAAAAAGTTCTGGACTTCAGTAACTCCAAAAAAACTTGATGAATTCAGTATCTTAAGAATATCATCTCAACTGATGAATTTCGATTCTTTCTGTTGTACTGCGGAATAGTGGTATTACAAGGTCTACTACCACATGCGCAATTTATTCATTTTGTTCTCTTTAGCATCGCATCAAGGATCTTATCAAGTAAAAACGAGTGCTTTAAGTATGCAAATCAAGCAGAAAAATATTTTGAAAAATTTGTTGAATCTACTGACAAAGTTTATAACGAAAACATCAAAGTTAGTAATTTACACAACCTACTACACGTAACTGATGATGTAAGAAACAAAAAATGTTGTTTGGTTGAAGTTGGTGCGTTTGACTTTGAAAACAAACTAGCAAACATTATAAATAGTGTCAAATTAAAAAATGGAAATATTAAAAGTAAGCAAGTCAGTTATAAACAATGTGAATTAACTTCTCAAAATCCAAATAACACAGTTATGTTAATGGATGGAAAGATTATTAATATTTAAGAAACTTATTGCACTCATCCAGACAGTGATATTAAAATTAAAGGAAAATTATAAAACGTACTTGATAACATGTGCAACAATCCAATTAAAACAGATACGTTAAACGTGTCTAAAGTTGTCGAATTAAGTATAATGGTAAATTGTATAATTGAGGGTATAAAGATTAAAATGGTTTTGATGAAGGTATTTGAACTTCCAACTGACGTTGGTGAGCTGTACGTTGTGCCTCTGTTACATATGTAACTAGTGCAAGATAAATAATGTACATTTTTTGTAAATATTAAATTATAATTAAAATACTGTAACAAGTTTAAATTCAGATTCTTGCGTGGCTCATGAGGGAAGAAAAGGTTTGTTTGTATTTTTATAAAAAAAATTGCGATGGAACAATAACTTTTTCTAATAACTAATAAAACAAAATAATTTTGCAGACTATGTGTAGTAGTGCATATAGATAGTAATTGTATCTGTACAAAGTCTAAAATGTATATATGTCACTTTGTTTGGCTGTCCATGCAAACGTTATTTTCACATTCGTCTGTGTACATATACCTTCAAGTCATTCGTTTGAAGGTTGTAAAATGAATCCAACGATACAGGCAAAACATGACGAATAAATGGTTTTAAATACTCTAACTTTTCTTGTACAAAATGTCAGCTATTTGAAAAAAACAGTTTTTTTATAGGCTAAATCGTGTTTATCATATATTACTCTCATTTATTTGTGCACATATTCTTTTACAGTCAAAGGAGTATGTTGTATCAGTAAATGACTATTTAATTGTACAAATCAAAGACTGGCTACAAAGAGTTGAACAATAATTTTGTCATTGTGCCAGTCACATACAGTGCTTATGATTCCATCGCTCAAGAAACCAAAGTTCGATACCTTCAGCCTCCTCATACAAAAGAAGATACCCTACTCATCGAGCAGCTGATAAAAAATACGAGTCCACCTCCAGAATCATGGGCTATTTACAAGTGCATCATCATAAATAATTTTTGTAGGTATGTTTGTTTAGCAGCTAATTACTTGAGAGATTTTTCAATACTTTTAATTCCAAACAGGCTCTTTCGAAGCTGCCAAAGTTAACTTGGATAGTATGATGAGTGCAAGTAATGAATTGTCCATAGAACAAAATATAAATGATGTTTCAGATCTCAGCGAAGGCTCACTTTCTTGTAAATCAAAAAATCCATTATCTATATCAAAAAACTGTGCCTCCAAAACGAAGGAGTTAGAAACTTTTACTTTCTCTCTAAAGGGTACCTTATCTATACATCATATTCTTTTACATATTTTGTTTGTAACAAAGTTTTTTGCTTAGTGTTCTACGCTTCTTTTTAGATGTTGAAACTTGCGTACAAAAAGCAATCATATCTACTGTAAAAAGCAAGTTTTTTTTATAAAATAATCTAACTATTGACTTTTAGATATAAATAAAATTAAAATACTATTTTGACAGGTTAAAATAGTAAAGTTTATATAAAACTAACTGACATTGACAAGAAAATATCGGATTTAACGTTACAAATTGCAGTTTTGACATTGAAGGTGATACTGTCATCACTCTACAATACCTTATGGAAAATCAATTGATCTTCCCGATCAATACTTGTGAGGAGTTTAAGGTATTCGGTGAAAGAATAAAAAATGAGGCAGCACTCAAGAATGATTTCGTATGTTAAACTTTCTGTACTTATAATTATGACAGTATTATGAGCCATGTCATGATAAAAAACAATTTTAGGCTAAATTTGTCCATGCAAGCACCATGATAAATAGATCTGCTAAAGAAGATTTGCACGGAAAGACCTTTTTCATTTAAAATTCCCTACTTCAATATTTGATCACAAGAAGTACTAGACCAAGGTTATATTTATTGCTTACTTACACAGAAATTTTTAGTCTCACCTTTAGTGATCCTAAATTATTTACTGAGTATACTGATTTTAGGACATTAGTACGACTATTTATTGGTGGTGGTACGGTTTTTTTCCTTACCATCAGTAGCCGTGAAAAGTAGATGCACCCAGTCAGTGTATACGACGTACTATAGTGCGCAGAGCAGTACTTATTATATATTTTTAAATGCATACATACATGCGCGCGTGCGCACACACACACACACACGCGCGCGCGCGCGAGCGCATATGTGTGTGTGTATAGTAAGCCTCTTAAAATCTGACACTGATATATATACTTGGAGAGTAAATATACAGTATACCTAACAGTAAAATAACATAACCTAATACTAACGTATTTGAGTGTAGGTTTTAAGTAGACCTGGTACGGGAAAAATCCTTACCAAGCTATGACAAACACATAACTTCATGTGGTAGAGGATTTTTAGTGAGACAATAGAAAGAAAATACCGTACCTAGCATTAATATAATCTTATTTGCCAGTAGAAGAAGACTTCACATGTCCAACATTTTCGAGCGTAGGTTTTAGACGGACCTGGTACGGGAAAAAACCTTACCAAGCTATTAAAAACTCGTAACTGAATGTAGTAGGGGATTTTCAATGAAAAAGGTCTTTCCGTGTTGATTTTACTGATGAAGCGGTTAATGAACAAAACTGTGCTTAGTCAATTTACTGCTCAAATCTTGTGTGGAGACAATCCAATTACGGCGAAAACAAACATGTTCCAATGCATCAAAGGTAACACAGAAAAACAAGTTTTATGTATTTCACAATAAAAAAATTTTCTTCTTTAGAGGTTATGCTCAATTGACAAAGAATATAATAGAAAAACCTAAATTAATAAAGCAAGCTATGGGCCAAGTAATTAACAACTGTTCAGATTGGGATGGAGGCAGAGTTAAAAGGGCTGTCAAAAAATATCAGCAGGAAATAGAAGGAAAAAAAACGACCAAAATGATGAATAATTACTTTTTTTTACATAATAAATCTATTATTTTTTTAATTTAGTATATTTGTTTTCATCAATTCATCCCTTAATACATTACTTTCCTACTTTAAGCGCTTTTGAGGGTCTGGTGTGCCAATTTGTTGCAACTGTAATCTTTTGTACTTGCATATTTGCATATTTTTTCATACTTCCAGGCCATATACGGGTACTTTATGGTACGTATACGGTCCATAGTGCTTCCGGCAAATGGATACTGCCTGGAAAGTTATCTGGTAACACAACATTAAGGTACCTTGAAGGCGGTGGAAGAGGACCGAATACTTACTTTCCGGCAAAATGTAAGGTCCATATACTTGCCGTAGAGTCAATTTTCGATCGGGTCCTCGGGCGTAAGCGTGAGCACGCCCGGCTTTTGTTTTGTTTCTGTGACCTGAAAAACTGCTCGACTTGTTTTGATAATTTTCTTACCAACTTATTGTCAACTCTTTGAGGTCTTTCAGCTCCGTGTTTACGTTGGCACCTGAGCTGCTGCTTGTGTGTGTGCGTGAATGTTCGTCCTCTACTGCATAAATATCTCTCCTTGTAGGGCCTATTATATCGGTGATTTTATCCGCTTGTTGTGCAAGTTTGTTGAGATCCGTCGTTTCACAAATGACTAGGTGCGTTCGTACTTGCTCCGGCAGGTAGTCGAGGAAAAGTGTGCGCAGAATTGAATCGTTGCACTGGCTCTCGGCCAGGGATCTTATGTTTTTCAAAAGGTAAGTAGGACGTTCATCTGTTATATGCGCGCCTCAGAGGAGCTTTCTCATTTTCGGCTCACTTGTTTCGGCCAGCATACTGAGAATTATACTCTTTATTGTAGCGTACTTATCGTGTTCCGGGGGGTTTGTTATTAGATCACTGACAAATGGTTCCACGGCAGAGTCTAAGTTGAGGACGACGTATTTGAACTTGGTTAGATCACTGATTATTAGATTGATGTCGAAAGCTGTCTCAATCTTGGCAAACCAGAATGCGGGATTTTCCTTGCAAAAGGGTGGCAAAGTTATTTGGCTTACCGCAGCCACATGTTCCAAGCCAGGTCCTCGAGCTGCCGCTGCTGCTTGATTTTGCTCGATGCGCTGCATTTGTTGTTGAAAGTGGACCATCGCCTACATGAACTCCTCCTGCGTTCTTGGGGGGTGATTATCAACATTCATAGTGCTGGCTGCCTGCTCCGCTGAGGATTTCCTGTTGCGCCTTTCGCTGATTTGACGCGATCGTTTGCCCTCAAAGGGTAGAGATGGTATTGATGCATGCTTCGTTTTTTTCTTGTGTTATTGCACGTATCCCACGCAACACGTTGTGGTCACTGGGGGTATGACCGTTTGTCGGTGACTTTACACAAAAGACAAACGCGCGAGCTGATAGAAAAGTCGAGAACACAATCGGGGTCACCACTGTGGTATTTAGTTACTTAAATGAAGGTCAAAAGTAGTAAAGACCACTGACGAACATTTGTAATATTTATTATTACTTGTTACAACGGCTCTTAGCACATTAGCCTCTTTCGTGTACACATACACATTAGTTTTTGTGAGAACACTGTTATGAAAAAGAGTTAATACTGTCTTTAGGATTCACTAGTCGATAGACGAGAGCCGAGAGAGCTCCGATTCGCCACGTCGTTGTAGCGTAGCCAGTTGGGGCTTTTCTGATTGTCTGTTTTCCTTTCTCTCAAGCATGAATATCTGCTAGGGCTTGATCTGCTTTCATCGTCTGGGCTGATTGGCAGCAAGAGGGTCAGCAGTTCGAATTGGTAGGTCGTTCTGCCGACTGATATCACCTCCGGCGATAGTGGGCGACGGTCGCGCCGCCACACTTCCGTTTCCGCGTGCTCTGCTCCCTGCTTTCCATTTCCTCCCTGCTCTTTGCTCTCCCCTCGCCAGCAAGAAATGGATGAACGCTTTTTGCGCTACATTAACCCGTCTTACTCGCCAGTAGACTTTTATTATATAGCTATGAAAGTTTCATTTAAAAATAATTAAAAAACTACTTTAAAAAATGATTTAATGTACAGGCAAAGATACTAAATAATTTTCTTTATAGCAACAGCAATTACATATGTTGACTTGGTTACTAAGAACAATATGAAGGAGGTTCGTTTGTTTTTCTGGGAGGTTGTGAGCGGGTATGCGGGGGCTCCCATAAGACAACGTGTTGAAGTAAGTTGTACTAACCGTGCATGAAAATGTCCGATTACTGCATCACGGTTAATTTAACTGTGTGCAACTCGTCAGTGCTCAAAGATTAAACCATCAAATGTTATGAAAAAATTACCGTACACACTTTAAAGCAGCTAGTTTCCGATAGTTTGTGTAAAAAAAGTGAAAACATGTTGCTTGCACGATAAAAATTAACCTTAAAAAAGTAGAAGGAGACGCAGTTTTCGTCAATAAAAGTGTGTTATAAATTCTCTAAGAACAAACTTTTTTTGCACAGCATTATAGTTTAAGGTCTTGAAAAAGGTTATGGTAAGCTAAGTTTCAGATCATGGTTTCTAGCTGAACAAATTCTAGAATCAGTTTTGTAAAGACGTCTCACTCCGTGTGAAAAGATTAGCTGACAGCAGACGATGCTTGGTTCTCTACCATACACTTAGCATAGGACTTGCTCGTGACTTTATTTACGTTTGTGCAGATATTTTTTCCAAACGCCTGATAAGTTACATATTTTTTTATTCAAGAGTCTTCCGTAGGAATTAAGCTATCCATTCGAACTTTTTGTCTATCATAAATACATCTGTTGCCTCAAAATCTGTGCAACAAAGGCTGAATAATCGCTCTCACCCATAAGAGCAATGTTAGATAATGCGATTTCGGAAATTTTTTTCTTGATATTCGGCTGATAAAAAATATTGAAATAATTCATGCGTACTTGAAGCATGTAAAAGTAAAATATTATTTTTTTTAGCGAGTAAATACATTTCCTCAAAAACGACCGAACCTCCTTAAATGATGATAAATAATTTGTACTACGAAGCAAACATACTATTAAGGTGTTTATGAATGATAAGAGTAGTCATGGCTCAGTTAAGGTTCACCTGCTTTAGTGGGTTAAGGCTAGTTTTGCATATCAGAACAAATTTAGAAGAATCGATAAGGATGCTCTCGTTGGATTTAGGATACATTAGGGACAATGGGTCATTGTAGAGGCATGGTGAAAAAGGGACACAAAGGATGAGTTACGATATTTAAGACAAGGTCATATGTTTATTATATTAATGGAAAGCAGAATAAGAGTCTGTTATCAGTTCTTAATTTACTTGTTAGTTATCTGGGGTTGAAATCTACGTCCTTCTCACCTCTTAAAAATCACTCAAGTTAAGTAGAAATAAAAAAAGGACTATAGATGAATCCACATGTATTCATGTGCTTAGAGCCGTAAGAAAAAGTCTCACCAATTTCTCTGTTAAGCTGAGTGAAGTATTAACTCCAGTATTTCGTTTTTGGATTGTTGGATGATTTTTTCTTAGCTTACTAGGTTATTGATTGGTTTATTTAATCAAAATGACTAAAGTATTATTTTAAACTGCATTAGCAAACTAAATATTAAACTGTATTAGCAAACTAAATAAGGATTAAATAATTTTTCACTTTACCGTGTAGAAATGATTCAAGAGCCTTTTTTTAAAATTGTCCTTTCTATAGTGTGTAAACTGTCATGCCTCTAAAAAGAAATATTTATGCAATACTTGCTTAGCTCATAAGATAATTTTTTAATAAAAAAAAAAATCAAATAATTACTGATTGTTGTAGAAATCTTTTTGAAATCGTCATCTGAAAAAAAAGTTTTATTTTTTATTTAATTTTTCATGAGTCATGATCAACACATTTTTACAAAATAAAATTTAGTTGAATGTCACTCAGAGATCATTAAAATTTTCTTCCTTATTCGTCGGGTCAACTTGATTTTATAGCTTAACCACCCTATTTACTAAATAACTAGCTACATTATTCATGAAAAAAATTGATGCACATTTTTAATCATCGGAGGAATTATTCAGGCCCAAGAACAATAGAACTTTTACAGTTTTAAAAGTAAACGACGAAGATATTACTTTTCGTCTTTATTTCTGTCACGATTAATCTCACTAATATTCAAATTTTCTTCTACTTAGACTTGAATACGAGCAAACCGAAAAACCTTATTTATTTCCCTTTGTCCTACAATAAAAAAAGTCCACATGGATCGAAATTGATTTTGTTCCAAAACGTCATGTCCGTGTAAAATTATGTCAATGTATGCGATATACATAGACATAATTTTACATAGATGTAGCGTTTTGAAACAAAATCCATATCAATCCATATTAAAAATTTTTATTGGTCCACCCCGTTCTCTACAACACCTTTACGGTTGACTAGTCCAAGGACAACGAGGAAGCAAAAAAAGCCGGCCCTAAGGAGCATCGTGCAGCTGAGGCCCCTACTATAGAATCTGGAGACAACTCGATCAAAGGGTGATAGAAGAGTCAACTCGAAGAGAACTAGGCGAAGAAAATATGTATATTTTTTTTCAAATAAGTAAAAAAAATCAATGAAGCTTATCACCAGCCCGCCTCGCCCGCTGCGCACCGCTACCCAGTCTTTCTTTAGTTTAGACGACTTGAATTCCAACAAAAGTATCTACCACACTACGCCCATGGACACTGGTACGGTCCCCTTGTGAGATCCTCTTTTTATTATTCTCATCAGTCAAATGACGGATTGAGCGTAGCGACGACGAATATGTATATAAATCAGTTAAGCAACGCAAATAAAAATATTTTATATTGATGACATCAATAATCAAGGAAAAGCTTAGAAATGAAGGTGTGAATAAAATTTAATCAATGTTTACATTATTTATAATTAATTTTTCTATCATCATGCAAGGCTACACATTTGTGATTTTTTACAAAAACAATAACCGAAAGACAGAAAGGCAAAACTATCTTAACTTAGAAATATAGGGACACATATGTATATTAACCTTCGCAAATAAAGAAATTTTACATGGTAGCAGAATCTCTTATGTAAATGAAGTAAAACAATCACAACTATATAAACTGAGTTCTCAATACATACGCTTGAAAAAAATCAAGAAAACGCCGTGCCCCAGCATCCATGTGCTCAATGGGATGTTGGCCTTGAAGTTTCTGTGAGCGGGATATTCGCACAGTCGTTTGTATTTAGAGTCTGTGATTAAGCGGGATGACCTGTACAGGTTGTAAAAATAGAGATAGAAATCTGGTACCCACAGCGAACGGGCTCTGACCTCTTCTCCCTGCCCCAATAATAGTGCTAAAGTTGACAATTATTGGCGACTGAACTCTATCCCTTGACGTGCGGCCCCTTATATATGTATATAGGCTTACCACATCTGTCACGCACACATATTCTCTCAAAGGTAACATCCCACCAGACACCCTAAAGGTCCACAGACAGATGTAATTTGATTCGGTGCGCCCTTGACTTTGTTCGATTTCCACAGTGGACTGCACACCTTCAAGAACGTCTACTGTATTTACTGCCACTTAAAGACTTGAAAAGGCTCCGACCAACATACTAGTTCTTGTAATTTCGTCACTAACGCAGTTTCCGTTTAATTTATTATTCTTAATTAAAATTAAAAAGTTATTATTAGTTTTTCTCAATAATTGCTCTTTGGAAACATGTTGTCTCACTCCAATCAATTTTTTTTTTTTCGAAACGATCTGTATGAATTATGTATGACGCACTATTTCAAAACTTAATTTTTTTTATCAAGGCAAAAATATTCATGACAACTATAAATACTATTTTTACAAAAATTGTCATTAGTGATGAGAACCATCGTACCACTTACGTATTATGCAAAATTTTTAATAACAGGAAAAATCTCTGAAATTATTCAATTTATTCTGATTAGAAATTTTTTTTGTTGCAGATTTACTACTCTGAATTGGTTAATTTTTTTAGAAGGTCGGTAGAATAAAAAAAAAGCTTTTTTGACAAAACAATGATTTATTTAATACGGTAGACAAACTCGACAATGTTATGTATTGGAATTACGTCCAAATTACTTTTAATACAAATTACAAGTTACAGAATTGTTTGCCTATCATAAATTTTAAACAACGTTAAAAGCTATTTTACGAAATATTAATCTTTCAAAAGAGAGAATGCGAGAAATTGATTTCATTACTAGGGTTAAAGGTTCTATGTAAAATCTTTTACGAATTTAAATCACATTAAATTTAAAAAAAAAAAATCAAATTTTGCATCTTAAATACAGACATTCAAAAGTACTTTAGGAGCGGTTACCAGCGCGTAGAGTAAAGTATACTGAATCCAAATCGATCATAAAATTTTTTTATCAGTAGTTTATTTTTAAATAATGTATGTTACAAAATTGTGCATTATTTGCGCGTTTTAGACGATTTTCTAATATCATAGGCTGATACAGAGTGTTGTTTGCTGCGGAGAAACAACTACATGTCAACAAGCTCTTTGCCGATAAGTAGCCCAGCAGTACGTCTTATTAATCAAGAGTTGGGTACGCTCATATTGTTGTAAAGTGTGGTTACTGATGTGTATTACTATCAAATTGTAATGTTCGATAATAAATAATTTGAACTTCATAATTTTGTAATAAATTGGACTCAGAGGAGAAAAAGAATTCAAGACAAGGAATGAGTGACGACCAAAAATAAACTATCTTCTCATACAGTACTTTTGCTAACAAATGTATGTCAGAGATTCGTTAATTCTTAAATATAGAAACTCTGTCAAATAGATTAATTAGCCCATATAAAGATAAGCCTGCCTGATTGATACGCTGGCGATACTCGTAGATGCCTGCGATAGGCCAAGTCGTCAGTTTCTTATATCAACCATACATGAAGCCACTCGTAGGAAAAGTAGTACAAGCGTCCACTACCTAATTAAAAGATAAGTGCGTAATTCAAAAAATTAATTATATTTCCAAGATACTTCTTAGATTGATAGACCGAAGTCTCAACGCAGAGATATCAATCAGACAAAATTAACTCTTAGTAATATCATGTATATACTTATATAGTGTACACATACGTACGCATATATATTATATGTGTATAAATAAAATTCTTATATTTTACTGACTCCGAAACTCGAACCCACATCCTTTGGATTGGCAGTCAGGGACCTTATTGATTGTGCTACGCAGCATGCTGATCTGATCTCTGTNTAGATTGATAGACCGAAGTCTCAACGCAGAGATATCAATCAGACAAAATTAACTCTTAGTAATATCACAACTATTTAATTTTTGCTATAAAAACTTCATTCTTTACAGGAGTGTGGACGACAATTATAATACAGAATAATATTTACATAATCACTTACAGTTATTGTTATTTAATATCCTATCCTACGGAAAAAAATCGCAACAAAATAAAATACTGATGTTTAATGTAATTTAAACAAAATCTTGATAATTTTTATTTTAATAAACGATTAATCAAACAAGTATGGAAACTTAACAGACTCTTGACTCTAGGCTAAATTAACTTATACTAGTTCTTGAATATTAGATCGTTGACTTAACTCAAGTTTTGTAGCAGTGCATCGAAATATAAACTTATGGATTGGATGAACTGTAAGAAAAGTAGCAGCTTTAATTTTAGCAACTTCGACCCGGGATTTAGCGTCCTTACAGACGTCAAGATCTACCTAAAGAGGTGGATTCTCCCACAAAATTTGTTCCCTGATTGCTGAATAGCTCTATGTAGTATCTGCAACAAGAGGTAAATCTACGGAAGGTAGCAATGAAAGCTTCAGTCAAATCATCTTCGACTATTTCCAGGTGAACTGCCGTAGTTACCGTACGTATAAAAACGACGACCAGTTTTTTTAAAAGATGGACTCGAGATAGAATAAAATTTTGGCAAATAACTCATTAACTGAATTTAAGTTTTTGCAGAGAACCTTTTCCAAGTCATACATAAGAAATGTCGGACTGGACGACTTGTCACCCTAGCAAAATCTAAAATTTACGACAAAGAGTATTTAAGGTGAACTTCACCAAAAGTCAACCTATGATAATACGTAATCTCTATTATATAAACTGATAGGATGTTTAATATTAGAATCAAGAAAAGAATTACTGAGGCACAGACTCAGATTAGTCTGTCCTTTAGAATCAGTCTGAGGCTACGTAGTCGACTGGAGTCAGGTCATGCCGACGAGTTGTGAGGGAAAGGTTCCGTCCTTTTTGACATCTAGTTAAAATCAGCAGAATAGTGACGCTGTTGAGTAAGAAATATAAGAAAGAAACAAGCGTTCTTTAATGTTAAAGTAGACACACCAAGGATGTGCTGAATAAAGTTAACCAAAATTCGGATGTATGGCATACTCGTCCGAGCGGGGGATTTCAAAGATATATTACTGTAACGCCCTTTGACAGAATTAACGCCGCCTTTTTTAGATGGAACTTTAAGCTGATAGTTGTGGGAAAAATCTTCGACAGTAAGCTGTTATTCGAACTAATTTTTTCCCATAAGAATATTTGAAATATAAGGAATTGAATAACAAATTAGAACTATTTACATTCACTTGCAATAAGGCTGTATCTTCGACTACATCTAAATCAAGTTCCAAAAATTTAGGTTCAGACTCATGTGGAAACCTTGGTCCCTCAAACCAAAGCCGATAATTTAAAACACACTTATCAGCCGACTTTCCTGCAGAATTCACTGCAGACATCCTCATACTTTTCTATACATACACTGCCCTAAAACCTTGCAGACTAGGCTGTCTACAGTTTTCAAGAAGAAAAGTTGTGTCCAAATCTGATATATTGAAAATTTCTTAGCCGCAATTATTGTTATTATCCGGATGACCTTTCAAAACTGGGGAGTTAAAGTATCTTTGAACAGTTTTTTCTAACATAAAGTTTCACAAAAACAGTTTTAAAATTCTTTAACTCCTTAGTTATGAGGTTATCATCCAGATGATAACCCTATACATGGCTAATATACCTTCAACACATTAGATCTGGACGCAACTTTTCTTCTCAAAAATTTGAAACAGCTATTTCTCCAGCGGAGTCTACAAGAATAGCTGCAGCTCAGTCTGCAGGATCTTGGGGCAATATACATGCAGAAAAGTCTACAAGATGTCTGCAGGATAATAAGGTACGCAATATATATTATCACAAACATTAAAAGTAACTACATAGTATTTAATAGGACAGAAAAACAATGAACAAATTATAACATGGCAACTTAAAAGTGTTTGAAGATCATTTTGTTTTAAAAATAACGAAAATTTAAGACTGTTGTGAGACCTTATCATAATATGAATACTAGAGTGGTCGTTACTTTTTTTCAAGTTTCTTATAGAATTTTCATGTTAAAATACGTTAACACTTTTATTCGTGTAAAAGCACTTGGAAGTAATAAAAATTTTTTTTTCCGGTACTATTTATACGAACTATTATGTGCTGCATCAAATAGTATGATCAGTTTGTACCGAAAGTGAGAAGAAAAAAAAGTTATGAACAAAAATTGTTATATAACTAAAAATACGACAGACAAGCAAACATATCCTTTTATTTATAATAATACTTTAGAATGCTGTTAATAATAGACAATTGTTTTCAATTACCGTACAGAATAAAATCGTTCGATTCAAAATAGTTTTTATGGATCTCAAAAAATAAATTCGTAATTTTAACTCACTTCAACTGATTTTTTACGTAGGTAGTTCCTAAATGTGGTTTCGAAAAAATTATTCTTGTGAATATTCTAGAAATATAAAAAATTAAACTTAAATGTGTTTAAATTTCTATTTTTTAATATNAAAAAAAAAAAAAAAAAACTTCATAATCAAACATGATCACGAAGAATTCTGAGAATTAGTGCTGAATGCGCAATTGTCTAAGAGTATATTTCATTCTCCTATGCTGGGACACCATGCAAGATGAATGGTCAAAGCGAGTTATTGTTCGAAGATATTTATTTTTAGAAAACAATACTTTTTAAAAAACAAGGCAGACGCAATGAAATACGAATATGTGTGTATTTTTATAATAAAAATGTACAATAATCACATTTTAAATAAACGATACAACATTTTGAACATTTTTAATAATGTGTTCAGGGTTTACAAGAAAAAATATATTGTCCCATACTTTATTATTTTGCGAGTATTAGAGCTTACGAAATAACATGAAACTATTAGATTATAAATGTGATCACCAGCGTGCATGGCACGTTTATCATAACCTAATTTTTTTACATATCAGTTAGAAATGTAGACATACAATAATATCAGTATACTTGAAGTTTTAGGAAACGACTTACTCGTAAAATTTTTCACGAGAAATAATGTTACCTCTTAAGTTGATATCGCATCTAAACTAAAATAACTATGTATAAGAACCTTAACCTACTGTTAAAGCACTTTTGCATGAACCACATAAGAGATGCAGTGAATTTGCTGATGCACAACATCAGTTAAAATAGTTTATTAATTTTATAAAATATGATTAATAATGTTCTCGATGTGACTTGATTTCTATAAGGAAATTAAGACAAGATCTTGGGCTAAGTAAATATCAAAAGATTGTGCGGCACCCAAGTGTATGATGAATGGCATGAGGATTTTACTTTAAGAAAGGTGAGTCTGTTTATTAAGTATATCTATTTATAAGTTCCTCTACTAGCGTGGCATTGTCGCGTGTTTAGCATGTGATGGATATTACGTATGTATAGGTATTTAGGTGTATTAAATACATATATGATGTCATCCGATTGACTAAAAAACGCTCATGACACTCTTGAAATATTTTCTTAATGCAAAACTTGTTTATATTATGCCTACCTATCTTGATTTTCCTATAAAAACCAAGTCACATTATGCACACGATTAATCATACTTAGGATAAACTATCAATACGAATTTTGTAGATCAGCTGATCCACTGAAATTCTCATGTAGTTCGTGCGAGATGGCGCTACCAGTTGGTTCAGGTCTTAATTTAGTGTAGGCTTGGCAAGCATAACAATACGCATCAGACGATAATCACTGACGCCGAATTACCATCAGGGCTGATCGAGTTGGATTTATGTTACAACATTTATTTTAGTATCTGAAACGTGTGTGAAATATTGAAACAGAAAAAGGGCTTTTTTTATTCTTTTTTAAATAACAAACTCTATTTATATATTAGCGTGGTGGCAGTTCAGGTACTTAAATGCTAATATATAAATAAAATTATTTATTTTAAAAAGTATAACAAAATTTTTTCTTTGGTTTAAATATCCTACACATATGTATTAGATACAAAAATAAATATTGTAACAAATTTATTTTGTTAGGTTTAAAGTTCGATGTTTCATTGTAAGCTTGATGGCGGCTTAACTTTTTTATTAACGACGACATCGACGGCGATAAGACAGTAACATGCTGATTAATTTATTGATAGAAAATCATGAGTCGATAATCCAACATCTCTTTCTTAATTGTTAAACAAGTACTGAAAAGAAAGTGCGTAACCTCTCAAAAGTGTCGAAAATGTTTTTAACCAAACGATAAAAAGTTGTTTCATTTTTTTAACTTTAAGGTGGTACCATACGATTTACAGATTAAAATAGTAGTTTACGTAGTATTAAACAAGTGTTGACTGTACTTTTTCATAACCTTCGAAGAGTATCAAAATCTGTACGAAAAAGTTCAATATTGGCAATTGAAGAATGTACTCTTTTTTGGCGGAAAGCCGGTATTCAAAATGCACATTGTATTCTTAAATTAGAATGAGAGTATGAAAGATGGAAGAAAATTCGAAGAAATGATTTAAATTACTGAAAAGAAGCCTATTTAATATTGTTGCTGAGATGAATGGATGTGATGAAATGAATAATGAAGACGATAAAAAAAATCGTTGGCGTTATTAATACTTATTTTGACATAATTTCTATATATTACTTTAATAAAATTTTGTAAACATATAACCCCAGACTAAAACCATTTATTTTAGCATCTCCAATACAGCAAACTTCTATTATTAAGTCTGCATCTGGAAAGGATATGATAGTGTCTATACCTACGGAGGTTAATTGTGAGTATTTAAACATTGCGGTCAATGAATTTTCTAAAAACAGTGACTAACTCAACATGTTTTCTAAAAAATGCCATAAAAATAACTCTCCTAAAAAACGATTTATATTTTTGATTTAGTACACAACTACAACTTGACTTCATACTTACAATAAATATTTTTAATTTTAAAAAAATTTCAAAATGTCAACTGGACTAGAATCTGAGTCTGAACCATCGCAACATACACCACCTCCAAAAAGAAGATCCATTGCACTTGTTGTTACACTTAAGCTCACAACTGCATTAGATAAGTACAGAGTAAATAAAAAAGATGCAGTAAATTTATTATAGGCAGCTCCAGGAGCATTTCATGTTGGTACAAGTAATTTAGTACTGATTACTACATCAATAATTATTTACGAAGCTTGTAAACAGCTACATAAAGAACGCTATGAGGCTATAAAAAACTTTCTCCAGTCCTTGATTTCTAACTCGTTTGACACTATTCCTTGGGATAGTAAGATTTTTGCAGGATATTTATAAACATAAGTTATTAATTGATTAGCGATAGTCATAATTAATAAAGAATCGGAGCAGCTTTCGGGCTTGCCAACAATCTCTTTAAGTACTGGAAAAAGTCAAGCCAAAACTGTGTTTGACATTTTTATAGACTGGTCTTTACATAAAAACATTAAAGCTCTTTGTTGTGAATCAACAGCAAGTAACACTGGTCGATTGAATGGTGCTTGCATAGAAGTAGAACAATTACTGAGTAAAGACCTTCATTTGATCTGCAGACATCATATTCATGAAATTATTTTGCAGTACGTTTTTGAAAAAAAATTTGGTAAGATTTCTGGGCCTCATATACAATAATTAAAGAAATTTGGAACTTTTATGATAACTACTAATAAAAAAAGTGATGTTGGTATCGCTGATCATTATGTCAATGAATATAAAAAATGAAAAAGAATTAAATTGTAAGCTTTTGTCTCGAAAATTAGAAAAAAAAAAAAAAAAACTTCATAATCAAACATGATCACGAAGAATTCTGAGAATTAGTGCTGAATGCGCAATTGTCTAAGAGTATATTTCATTCTCCTATGCTGGGACACCATGCAAGATGAATGGTCAAAGCGAGTTATTGTTCGAAGATATTTATTTTTAGAAAACAATACTTTTTAAAAAACAAGGCAGACGCAATGAAATACGAATATGTGTGTATTTTTATAATAAAAATGTACATTAAAGCTTGATTTTCTGCACCATTTGCTAACCAAGCACTGAGTCAAGATTTAAAATATTGAAAATTTTATATGATTATTGAAATATTATTAAAAAATTATTGAGTTGTCCAATAAAAATATTTAAAAATCGCTTGTAATATTTAACACCAGAACTAGCAGCATCATAATTATTTGACTCTAAATTACTAATAAAATACAAGCTTAAAATGTATGAGGCTCTAGATTTGGATTGTAAATTTTTATATAAAAAACGGCTTAATGCAAAAGAAAAGATATTAATAAATTAACAAAATGAATGATACATTAATAAAACTTAATTAATTCAAGTATAAGTAATTGTATTTGTACAATATCACTAGACGTTTTCAATGCTTCAATGTTGAGTCAACTTTTTTATCAAAAGATCTATTACATTATAATAATGGTAAAAGGATAATAGTTATGTTTACTTACTGGAAATTATTAAAAATTTTAAGGTCTTAAGCGACACAGTAGAAAAAGAAGTAAAGTTAATGACATACTGTAATAACTCAATTACTAGAGATGATGAGCAAAAACAATATTTATTTACGGTTATAAAAGATTATCGAGATAGTTTTGCTGGTTGTAAGAAAGAAACATTATAACAGCCATATAATATAAATTTTACCAAATTTTGGATAGAAAATTAAATTTATTTGTTAAAAGTTGTATAATAGTGACAAATAATTTTTGTATGATCTATGTATGGTACTAAGAAACTCTATTTATATATTAGCGTGGTGGCAGTTCATATCATATATCATGACAAAAATTCTGTAACTTTCAAAATTTAGTTATTTACTTTTTAATAATAATTTTAATACTGCACTTATATTACTAGAAGAGGAATTAAATAAAAAAGTTTGAAGTTTTACTTCTATAGGCGCGTTATGCGCGAGAGTAAATAATGATTTAATATTGGTGACCATGAGAAAATGTGCAACGAACGTAGATTCTGTGTGTAACTTCCCCTTTACCTCGCTTCCCTCTACTTTTTTCCCTCAACACGACGCCACGCCACCACAACACATATTTTGAACTTTATTACTTTTTTTTAAACCATATCATGAAAAAAAAAAAAAAAAACTTTCCAACTAGATTTAACCTCTGAGCTCCTGCACCCAAACCAAGTCCCTTACCCACTCTGTTATTAGAGGTAACTGCTTGTTATGGTATTTTTCGTAGCTAATTTTTCATGTAAATGTTTATTTACTGTTTATTAATTAATTTGGTTTGATTGTAAATTGCATCTATGCTTAAATTATTCATTTAATCAACTAACTGTTTTTAGTCAAATAATTTTTTTCAAAACTAAGAAATTAACATATTCAAGCAGAGCAGTGTCCTTACATTTTTCTCAA
This sequence comes from Copidosoma floridanum, assembly GCF_000648655.2. The sequence goes on from NW_019380672.1 coordinate 209,527, forward strand.
TAGTAATTTATTTATCATTAATTTGTTAATTTTACAACAAATAAATGATTGTTTTTAGAAAACTTTTATTTTTCTCATTCGTGATTACGGTGACTTTTTAACTTGAGGACGTTCATCACAGTTAGTGGAGAGAAAGTTCAAAGAGGTGAGAAAAGCGCAAATATGCATCAATGCTGGTAATTATTTATCCTAAATAGATGTAGTCACATACACACTTTTATGCGTACTCGACGTCTTCTTTCTTGTTTTATTTAAAAAACAACTTGTGATACATTTTGAAGTTTATTAGGTTTATCTTAAAGTAATCTTTCATATAAAAAAAATTGGGAGATTTCTACAGATCATGTAAATGTAATTTACGATGATTTTTTCATAAGGTTACATGTTAAATTACATTTTTTTTAAATAAGTATTTAAAAAAATGATGCAGTTAAAATTCTACAATTTTTTGTGTTTATTTTTTATTCTATTATGAACATACGTTTGATGTTTGAATAATACTTCTCAAAAAAACCTATGTGTGATGAACATCCTAAAGGGACCTTCACTTGCACGTAATACTATCTTTATAAGGAAAGCGGTACAACAAGATGATTTTTCTTAACCTTTTGGATATAATTATATTTTGGGTATTAAATATGTACTAGGGATAAGTGTATAAGCGTATGTGACAGATGTGAGCATGGAGTTGTAATCAGTGTAATTGGTAAGAAGTTAATTTAAAATTGTCGCAATATTTGATTAAAGCGCAAAGTCTTTCACTAATCAGCTCTGTAGTACGTCGTGCTATAACTTTAATTGAAACTTTTCGTATCTATGTAGTATATTGTTTGAAAATGATAATTGCACCATCATCTTCGTTCACAGTATTGCTTAATAGAAGGCATATTCATATTTATATAGTGTCTGCCATAGAATTTCATAGAAGTATAACTTCATACTTCAGTACTTAATAACCCACTGTCCATCAGTTTCTTTATACAACTATGACGAGTTGTTTTTTGAAAAAGCATTTAAGAATACTTATATAAAAAACCAGTTAAAGTAAGTTTAGATTATAAACTTCTTTTGTGAGGTATATAAAAACCATTTTGAATCGAAGGATTTCAATTTGTATTGTAATTAAATAAAATTTGTATATTACAAGTATTTTAAAGTATTGTTAAAAATATAAGGATACGCTTGCTTGTCTATTCCATTTTTATTTATTTGTTAATTTTTGCTCATAACATGGATTTAGTTGTTTATCCGTTTATCCAAAAAAACCGATCAGTTACAAATAAAATAATACCGTATAACATATAGGCTTATGGAAAACCAATTTGAATGCTTGTAGATAATTATGTTCTATCAAACAAACTACACCACGAGTCTTTATGAAACCTAAACGTACAATTACAAGATGCATGCAGAATCAACGCCGCAAATTTTTCACAAAAAAAAATTTGTCTGAAATTGTGATCGAACACTCACACAAAGTTGACCTTACGTCAGAAAGTGTTTAAACAAGAAACATCGAAAACAGTTATAGATTATAAAAACTTAACAAAAGAACAGTACTGCAACAATCAAGAGCGTTGATACAACATCTGATTCTCGATATGATTGATTAGCTGCGTATTACAAAGGTAATGAGAATTTGCTAGTAGAACTATCTGTGACTATTTAGGAAGGCCTTATCAATATAGACAGATGTTTCACTCTAAGAGCCTTAGCTCTATAAATCAAAAACCAACTGGTTTCATGGAACTATCTCTTTAATCCCTTGTCTCTAACTTTAAATCCAAAGATAAATTAAACGATATTAGTAAAAGTTCCAACTAAAATAACCTACATAACTTAGAAGTGCTGGACAGAAATAGTAGTTTTCGTCGGATAAGTGCCATCGTCTCCGGGGCTATTTTGCGGCCCAAGGGACCTGCGAAGCAGAGAGTCTCTTTCTAAAGTAGTTTCGGTAACAGTATAGAAAAAGCAGAAACCGCAACATTTTCTTTTCTGGTCACTTACTTATTCGTGTAATTTAAGGAACTGCTGAGAAATACTGCACTAAGCACTAGAGAACTTTAAACCAGCAGTATCAACCATCAGTGATTAATGTAAGTTAGTTATTAGTAATATAATTAACACTAAATCTTGTTAGTGTGACGCGATGAAATGTGTTTAAAACAATAAATGAATTTAAATCGGTTGAATAAGAAAGTATGATAGTTAATTTTATCCGTATCACTTACATAAAGACTTTTCATCCTAGTAAAGAAAAAAATAAGTAAAACTCACGAGCTGAATACTAGTAAACCCACGAATAATACTTGAATAAAACGATTAAGACTATACTTTAAACAAGTCCAATCATAACACATCTGTTTGTGATAATTCAGTATTAATCAATTGTGTCGGAATAAATACTTCAAATGAGGACAGAAAGATATTCATGTTTTCTAACCCCTTACACCTCATTAAGTGTGAAAGAAATATATTGTACAATAAACAAAGCCTTCAAGAGCGGCGTTGGCTCAGGATCGTTGGTTCGATTTCCGGTGAATGCAAATTTTTTCAAAAACTGTTATCACTGGAAAAAGTTCCTACCCAACCCCGGCTATTTAGGGGCGGGTTTTTCCGTGGATTTTTTTTCAGAGTTATTCCAAAGTTTTTTCCTCACAGGTCTTCGAGCCTGTGTGAATGCAAAACAGTGTTAGGGCTATACATAGGGATTAGCAGATCCGATACTACGCACCTGGCAGGGATCGCCGGCCTTACCGGTGAGGAGTGATCTCTGAAAGATGGGGCTTCTCTAGGGATGTTAATTAGCCTTGACCCCGTGCTTCGACAGAGAGCGCTGGTTTAACCGATGAGGAGTGGACGTCCTGAAATACGGAGTTTTCTCCGGGAAAAAGCTACACAGTGGTGAGTGGACCCAATGCACCATTAGTGCAGAGAGTGTCAGCTTAACTGACAACGTCTTTCACCGGAGATACTTTGTCTGTAGTTACACAAATACGTATACATCCCAATGAATACGTGCGCGCCCGCTCACTCACGCACACATATTTCTGGGATAAATATCTAACAATTTATTACCAAATATGTGAGTATACATTGTTTGCTAAAAAAAAAGTAAATGATAACAATATTTTAAAAATGCACAACTGATAAGTAATACACAGAGAGAAATCTGTACAGCAGACGTTTAGTAAGATGAATGTCTTTATTATGACCACAAATTTTATCACACTTGTTTCTTCAAACTTTTTTTTTAACTGTAAGCTTTGATGGTATAAATTTTGGTTTTTACTGGTGCGCTATAAATTTACTATTATTATTCTAATTTTTAAATATTGTTTTAAATGAATAAATTACTTAGTTTGAAGAAAGATTATAAGACTAAAATGTACATAGTTATGAAACATTGTACCTATTATTTTATAATTATATTCCTATTTATCATACTTTTTTAAACATAAATTAAGTCTAGCATTTTACGACAGTTAAAGTATTTTTACTTGTATAACACCATTGTATTTAAGAGAAATAATTTTACCTTTAATTTTTTTATTAGAATTGTATAAATTACTCGTAAAAGTTTGGTACTATAATATATATAGTTCTAAAGATAGGTTAGGTTTGGCTTTGCCCGTATTATCTGTACAATTGGTCATTTCACATGATAAACAAAATACACAATATACAACCACAATTTTTTTATGAATTATATCATGTAACAAATACATGAATTTTCATGTTCCATGAATAGGAACATGTTCCACGAATAGGGATGTATACCTTATATACAGTGAGGAGCAACCACTGTATGTATATATAGTAGTAAAGCTGAGCCGAGCTCTGTCTGCTCTTGTGCGATCAAGCAGACGCTGTATGGTGACACATACTAGTATACGGGTACTACAGATACATTTATATGTGATTGTCCGTAGATGACGCATCAGGATATTTCTTTCAGTATTTCTGCTACGTATTTCTCTCCATGTAGGCATATACTTTTTATCAGTAAGAATAAGCTATAGCTGTAGTAGCTGCACTGTTGCTGCATGCATACCGCCTGCAGCCAGCAGCAGCAAAACTGTACTGCATATGCATAGGTACAATCAACAGCTGCTGGAGGTAGGAGAGAGAGACCACGTGACCATGTCGCAAAATTATGTCAGTTTTTAGAAAGTCACTTCCCAAGCCGAGATCCCAAACGTCCTATAAAAAAATAAGCTTTAAAAAAATAAACAGTGCCTTCAAGGAAGTAAAGCACTTCTGTAATAATTTGCTGCTTTTTATGCTCATTTGATCCTATTATTTTCCTACAATGGGTGTTTTTTAATACTTACTGCATCTTCAGTAAGGAACGTAGGATTTTGCACTCATGTTAATTATTATTTTATCATCTTGACTAATAATTTTCAAGTTACAATAATAAGAATCTATTTTTAGTTGGCTCAATAAAAAAAGTATGAAGTAGCGCACAAAAAATCTTTAATAGTAGGTAGATCCTCATCTCTGTTACATAAAATAGAAGTATTTTAAAGACTTATATAACTATAATTCTTGTTCACTTGGTAATGCCGTAATTTATACAAAAATATCGCAAAGACGTGTGAAATTAGATAACGTGTCAAAGATGAGTATTCAATTGTCAACTGAAGCAAAACAACGCTATATATAATTAACAACCTTGCAGTAGTAAATTGGACTTTACTATGTGAAAAGTTCTCACTTTGCCTTTATTTTGATCAAATTTTTAGTAACTCTGTTGCAGTTGACTTCCAATTTTATGCCAGGCATAAAGTATAGCAGTTTCAAGGATGTGACGATACACTTAAGTTCTTTCTAAAAATGCACAATTCATTTTATACTCTGAATCAAAAACATCCGAAAGAGGGTTTTCAAGTAGATAATAAGGAATATAATATACGTCAATATGTACATTGTGATGTAAATAATAGCATGAATAATAGTATATTACTTTACCGAGTGTATTACAAACTTTATTCTGTTGTTTGCACTTATTACGTCACTTTAAAAAAAATTTTTTATATTTAGAAATTGGTATAAGAAACCAATTTAGCGATCATTTTTGACGCTTTAAGTCAATCGAATTATTGACTATCATACGCGGAGCAACTGCCACAAATTTTGCCATGGTTGATAGTAAAGGAAAGGAAAACAAAATAAACAGCAAGAACAATTTTCTTAACTTATGAAACGAAATTGACTTTATTTGTTTTACCTTTCGAAAGGTCTCGAATAATATAGTTGCCTGGTCGCTTGCAAAACACACACCTATTATCTTCTTAGTAAATTTACAAAATACCTGCGCTGTGTTACTAATCTCGCTCGCAGATGTTAAGGTGAGACGAAGGCCTCGATTTGACGAAGAAAAAAAAACGATGTATTTTGTCGATGCCTCCAAAAGGCTGCTCGTTGCTGATGAAGTCCACGGCAATTGATAAGTTGTAGTCTTGTCGCTCTCTCGAATCTCCAAGTTTGAAGAAGAGTCGACTCCGTGGCTTCCCAGTCGCTTGCTCCGGCCGAACAGAACGAAAAACTGAACTCGAATACGCCTCGCACCATTGACAACCTCAAGAAATTTTCCCCCACACATAAGGAAAAGCCAGCTATCCTTGTCTAGTTAATATCTAACAACACACAGACTCACACGGAGAAAGCATACCTACTACTCAAATTACAAATTTACTCTCTACTGTTACAGCTCTCTCTCTCTCCCTCTTTCTCATACATCCGAACAATCATTAAGCCCAAAAACTTAATTATAATCTTAATCAAATTTTTTATTTGTTGCTCGTATCTAGGGAATGCAATCATGTTTATTATTTTCATCATAGATCGTATGTGTATGTGCGTGCGCGCGTGTTTGTAAGTGTGTATTAGGGTATCTTAAATTTCGAACACTGCGTTTTAGATTTGGTTGGAATCACTTAAGTGGTTAAATAAGTGAAAAAAACAATTTTGGGTCTGAGTGAAGCAAGAGTATTTTCATTTTGTAAAGACTGTGACGACCTGGTGTTTTTTCGTACTTCTTAGCTTTGCTGCCAGTGTGTGCTCAAGGAGCGCGCTGATCTCTTCAGCTAGGCTTCGAGCCAAGAAAATTCGAACTTCGTGAGAGACGGGAGATCCTGCTACTAGGAATTCAGTCTTAAGCTTCTTGCTTCCATCAATGTGGATGGGCGGGCTGGTGCTTCCTATGCTTTGTGCTTTCTGCTTCCGTCATAGGTTCAGCCCGAATGCTTGAGGCGGGCTAACAAAAACTAAAACCCTGTCGTGTACAAGGTAAGCGGTGCTTATAAGATTCTTATTAGATGCAGGCATTGCACTTACACTATATTAACATAGGCATACCAGCAGGAAGCCTCTGGTTATGAGTGACGGGATCTTTCTCTAGCTGTAGTGAGGAGCTTGGCAGCGAGTGAATCTGGATGACGAGTCCCGGATAATGCAGGGTAATCACATCTGAGATGGCTGCACGCGTCGTAAATAAAAAAGACGTGGTGGGCTGACTAATGTAGGCTCACTATCATTAAGGAGGCTACATATTGGTACTTTTCAGTGCATTATTTACGCTAGCTCGTCTTGTTCGGTTTTCTGCTCCTGTTGGGGGTTTGTATGCCTGTTTCTCGCCTCTCTGGAGTATTTGTGGTTTACCCATATAAATATTATTTTAACATAACCTCTACTTTTACACTTTGTACACAACGCTAGGGCAGTCTTCACAGGTGGGTCTGAGCGATAGTGGCAAGTCCTGACCGGCCCGAGTTAGTAGCACTTATCCCCGGAACGGAGTGGGCTGCTGCGCTGGTTTTAACCTTTTCCAGATAGTTATTTATGAAAAACAGGGTAGTGTTGACTTTCACTGGTCAACACGATCTGAAGAAAAATCAAATATGAAGAACGTCAGTGAAAAACAAGTATCCCAGGTGGTAACTTCTCAGAGTAAATCTGCTGACAGTTCCGATCTGGTGTAAGCTTGGGTGGCGGCCACAGGCCACACGGATTGTGGTCCGGGAGATGACCAAAAAAATGTTTTTAGTGGTCAACAAGATTTACTGGACCTTGAATGGCCGCCAATGAATAAAGGTAGTAGATCTAGCCTTACAATCATAGGTAGCAATGCTCGCCAGGAGATCGATGTTAGCGTCTTTAGTAACCAGACAAAAAATGAGCTTGCCTCCATGGTAACATAGGGCGCAGAACTTAGACTAAAATGAAACAAATAGATTCAGAAAGTCGAATCTGCAACAAAAGATATCGAGAAGGCACTCGAAGTCATCAATCAGAAGAATTGTAAAACGGCTGAGGTTATTAAAGATGACCTTGAAAGCTTTTGAACACCTCAAATTGGCAGAAATCATTAAACAAGACGTTTTTTTCAATAAAGGCACTATAGATCCTAAAAGTTGTGCTTCGAATCCTTGCAGTATAGGGAGCAGAGAAGGGATAACTTGCGACGGTACGTTCAGAAAAAACCCCAATCTCCACTCTCAAAGAAATAGAACGAGCTAAAAGAATTAGAAGTCCTTTAGAAAGCCCTGAAATAAGGCAAAGTACGGCAACGACTAAAAACAAGGGGTTTAGAGAGGGCAAACATGGAGAGATTTTTCAGAGTAATACTGAGGGAAAGTTAAGAGGGAGAATCAAAAAGCTCTAAAAACAACGACAAAAGTTCTTGTCAAGGTAGGTGAATAAAATACTTTTGCCGAAGTACTTAAATCAATGAAAGCAAGTTTTAATCCAGATGAAACGGGAGCAATTGTGGAAAACTTCGTAGCTACTAAGAAAGGATATTTGCTTTTGGAAGCTGAAGAAGTGAAAAATATTTTTAAAAAGTTTCTCTTAAAATAAGAAGAAGTCAGTGGCTAGTCAAGGAAAAGTGGTAACCACTGCACGTAAAACAACGCTAGAAGTCCACGGTTTAGACAGTATTGTCGAAGAAGCAGAAATAAGGCAGTCATTTGAAAAGGTTATCGGAAGCAGTAACCAAGACTTTAAGATCAACTCCTCAAAGAAAATACTAAGGGACAAAGAATGGCGTTGGTAAATCTCTACGAAGCAGTCGCTAAGAAAGTGAAATACGTAAGTGGCGCAAGATTGAGTTGGTATCTTGCCGTGTTTGGAAAAGGTTAAGAAAAAGTTTGTTGTAACAAGGTGTTTCAAATGTCTAGGGTATAGACATGTGTCCCATGACTGCAAAAAAGAAGACCGATAAAAGCTGTGCCTTAGATTTGGAAGTTTCAACCACCTCAAAAAAGATACAGTAGTATAGCACGGTATTTCTTTGCGAGACAGGAGATACAAGATACGAAGCCGTGTTAACTGACCAATAATTAGGGAAGCGTTAAAAAAGGCCAGGAAGGCGGCTAATGCAGATCCATGCTGCGCTAAGTACACTTCGTCATCGTCGTCATCGTCGTCATCATCATCGTCGTCGTCGTCATCATCATCATCATCATCATCATCATCATCATCATCATCATCATCATCATCATCATCATCATCGTCGTCGTCGTCGTCGTCGTCATCATCATAATCGTCATCATCACCATAATTTTTTTTATATCATAGTGCTTTACATTCGGCTCCTATGAAGGGCACTACTCTGGGCACTTGGCACTTGGAAGAAGGAAGGGTAGAGGGATGGGAGGCCTCCCATTCCTGGGAGGGGGTAAGGGGAAATTAGGCAATTATGCTGCAAGAAGGTTGCCTAACCCTCCACGAGGAGCATCACTTGGTGAAAAAGCACATGTGAAAATTCACAGAGGTACTTGCCCGAAAAAGTTGCACTGCCCCGAAATCGAACCGCGGTCTCTCGCGTACCGACCCACGACCTAGCCGACTGAGCCACCGTGTGCTCAATTATATATGGTTATCAAGATAATTAATAAAATATTTCAATAAATTCTTATATTTTTAGAATATTTTAACTACTCCTTTTTGTCAAAATCATTCTAAATGTATATAAAACTACATATTGTATATGTTTTATCGTAATTTGATTAATAAAGAAATATTTGAAAAGTATTTTGGCTGAAAGATATTTACTAATGCATAGTTTGTTATTGTTTAAAATAAGAAAAATTTAAGACCATTGGAACCCTCAGTTAGTATTGAGTTTAGTTGAAGATACGATATGCACGATTCTGCACTTGACAATTCCGTATAAGAACTTCCTCTCATGAGATTAAGTTTATTAATGCTTACGACTAAATTTAGTTTATAACGTAATGACCAACCAGATTCTTTGTCTTGAAAATCTTCAATGACATGTTACCTCATGTGAACTCCTTGAATTTGCATATGTTGCCAAAGAAAGTGCTTCTTAAATACTTTGGCGATCAAATAGACACTATGTATGAAGCTTCATAGTCGGAGTGCCATAGGTTCAAAAAATGGGTTATTTCGTTGTTGGACGGAATTTGATGAAACCTGGCAGAAAGGGAAGGTCATTGCCTGTACAGTGACCCATTGAAAAAGTTAGAATAAGTGATGTCGGGAAGGTACTTTGTCATTGCAAAATAACTTTGATAACCTGTTTTTTTTTCAGTTTTCTTGGAATAACTCGAAAACGAAGCGTTTCAGCGAAAAATGTTGAGTACAAAAGTTGTTCAGCTGATGATTTTACTTTAATTAAAAAAAAAAATCAATTATCGTACGTGCCTTTGTTGTCGAGTAATTCATTTTGCAATTAACGATGAAAGCGACGGCTACGCGGGTCGCATGTCGGTACAGCGCACGTCCTTATCGACGCAACAGAGCGCCCGCGCACTCAAGCCGCTCAAACAGAATGAGTGAAATAAACGATTTCTCAACAAACACTGCAACAATTAATGTCGTACTATTTTTGCCGTGTAGCTGGAACTTTTGAAAAGTACATATCCAAGTTTGAATTGCCTACGTTCAGTAGATCGGATAGTACAAGCAAAAATGTAAAAGTATCGTATCTCGGCTTCTAGACATCCTACAATAAACATTTTTTTTTAAATTCATTTAAATTAAGAGTTATCAAATGCATTTTGTTGCAAAGCTTAATGTTGTGAATTGACGAAATTACGAAGCACAGAAAATGGTTTTTGGTTAACAACAAAAAAACTAATTGTTGAAAAATGTTGAAATTTGGCACACTCAAAGATGCCGTTAATACCTACAGATTCCAATTTGTTTTAATAACCAGTATATGAATAACCAGTATATGAATGAAGGTTATAAACCTAACGAAAATGAAAAATACCTTATGTATCATAACATTAATAATTTATATTAGTGGGCTATGATTCAACCATTACCTTATAGTGGTTTGAAATGGACACAAAATATTAATCCGGTGGGTATCACGAACGTGAAAGATGATGCTGAAATGGGTTAAATTCTTGAAGTAGATTTTGAGTATCCAAAAACGCTACACAATGCACATAAGTACTTACCATTTCGCGCTGAACATAAAACACCTGTAGGATACAAACAAAAAAAATTAATGACTACTTAATACGACAAAAATTGCTACGTAATATATCGAGCACTAAAACAAGCATTAAAGCATGGTCTCTACTTGAAACAAATTCATCGAGTATTGGAATTTAAACAAAGTACATGGTTGACGGATTATATAGACTTGAATAGTTTAAAACGCCAAAATGCGGAAAACGAATTCGAGAAGATGTTGTTCAAACTGTTTAACAACGCAGTTTATGGAAAAACGATGAAAAATAAGCAAAATATGTTTATGTAAAACTCGTTAATCAGTGGGAAAGACGATATGGTGTAGAAGCACTTATTGCTAGACCAAACTTTCATAGTCGTGAACTTTCATCTTTGACAATCAGCTTGTTGCAATACAGTTATAACGCAATGAAATTTAGATTGAAAAACCTGTATACCTTGAATTATGTGTCTTATACTTATCAAAATACGTGTTTATAGATTTCACTATTACTTTATGAAAAATTGTATAGGGAATCAATCTAAACTACTCTTTACTAATACTGATAGTCTTTTATATGAAGTAACTAACACCAATGTGTATAAAGTCATGAGTAATAATCTTGAAGAATTCGATACATGGGATTATGCTGAAAACAATCTATTTAATGTTAAACAAGACAATAAGAAAATTGTTCACCTCATTAAAGATGAATGTAATAGAAATATTATATTAGAATTTGTAAGATTAAGGAGAAAAATGTATAGTATGAAAATAAAAAATTAAAAGCTATCAAAAAAAGCAAAAGGTGTAAAAAATAATGCGGTACAGGCTACAATCACTTTTGATGATTATATCAAATGTCTGTGTGAAAATACAAGCATGTCTCGAGAGCAGAAAAGTATCCGATCATGCCATCATCAACTCTTCTCAGAAAAAGAAAATAAAATATCGTTAAGTACGTATGACGATAAGCGTTATGTACAGTGTGGTCAAACAGATACCTTACCTTGGGGCCACTATAGCATTATCCCAAGCCCTATCAATGAAGAAGAGAAAGAAGAAGATACTACCTATCAGAAAAGCGAGCCTAGAGAATAATCTACCAATCAACAAGTCAAATTTTGTCAAACAAAAGGGGGAGAGCCATATATGAGGAGATGCAACAACCGGCTAAGCTTAATCTGTCGACAAATCTAAAGAGGATTAACATTGAAAATTTTACAGACAAGACAGTGCGTTCTAGTAAGATTTCACACTCACCTAACTTTAAAGTTTGTGACCACATCTTGAATAAAAGGCCTAAATTAACTAAAGGTTAGTAAATATTCAACATATCTTTTTTGTTAAATTAATGCATGCGCTGATAATTCCTTAAATGCTTCAAGCTGCACAGCTAATACACAATAAATGATTTTTTTTTTATTGTATACAAGCTTTTAAATATTGTGTTTTGTGTTACAAATTAATCTTGATAAATTGAATCGTATCGCTAGTGGTCAAGATCTCCCGACTAAAAAACTGAGAGAAGTGGAAAATGATCGCATTTTCATGCTTATAAAACTGAAGAAAGTCAATACGTAGGATGGGATGAAGATTGTTGCCGAGTTGGACGATGAATTCCAAATGTTTCTTCCAAAAATGATTGTAGAAACGTTACTAGAAGATGAAAATTGTTTAATGAAATAACAAGGACATTCGAATAAAATGAAATTATTTATGGGTGTTATGAAAACCAAAGTTATATTTTAATATGCATAATTATGTCATAATTTTAGTGTAAAATAAAAAGTTTAATGTAATTTTGTGCATTTGATTTATTTATTTTTGATACAATTGATAAAAATAATAATTTTAATTCTCTGCAAATTTTTTTTATATTAACATCAAATTTTGAAAAAAAACTTGATAAATCTTTTTTATCAATCCAATTATTGTAAATATTGTCAAAATCCAACCATTTAACAAGAACGCAATTTTTTCGACAAGATAAGTATCTAGATATTTGGTTTGCTGGAGTTCCTGATCATAAAAACCTCCAGAGATAGGTTGCTCTTGATAATCTTTTGAATAATAAGTTGGTGGGCTAGTAGGAGTTTCTCGTGCTATTGTGAAAATTTCAGTAGACTAGTTAAGTGTATATCTTTTTTTAATTATGTGCTTGATATTGCTCACTCGTAGTTTATCACCCGACTTAAATTTAGGTTTCTTCCTTTTTAATGTTTTTTTTAGGCATGAAATTTTTAATAACATTATTTGAATTAGCAGCTGATACATCCTTAGGTTTTATAGCTATCATTTGATGCTTCCTATCGTTGTATACCGCCAATAACTTAGGTAAAATATCAATCCACTTGTAGCTCATTGTTAACTGAATTTTCTTCACATCGCATGCATCAGTGTACGATTAAAGCGCTCACAAATGGATGTTTGTAAATAAGTTGAACCTCTTCCCTCTGTTAATATCGACTTTATAGCTGCAGTCAAATCTTGGCCAGTTTAATTCTTTACAGGCACAACCCATGCAAATTTTGAAAATACATCAATGATTGTAAGCATATATTTATAACCTTTATTTTCTCGAGCATAAGGTATCATCTCTACAAGATCAGCTTACCATGTTTCATCCAAGCCACGGACATCAAACTTTCAAAGGAGATAGTTACGTCTGGCAGGTTTATGAAGTTCTTTCACTACTTCTTCCATCCCTCCTAAATGTCTTCTCAAGTTGTATTAGATGTATGCGCAACAATCTCCTTAAGGGTGTGTATTTCACGCTGCAAATTTAGTACTGTTTCTGAAAATACATCACTCAAGTTGCTCAATAGTAAACTTATTTTCTCTTGTTTATCTAAAATGAAACTTTTTTCCTTCTGTAAAGTAGTCAGATTTACAGTATCGTAAGGTTGAACAGCTGATGCAACATTGCACAATCTTTGATTTTCTAAATCCAATTGACCATCTGTGGTGAGCTTATACCCGATTCCTCGAGGACCTCGACTATCACTTTTTGAATTAGCTGATCCACCTCCGAATACGTCGATGTTCATTTTGATACTGAAGTCAAATTGATAACCAAACTCAATATATAACATTAGCTTCACGAAGCTCCTCAACGATTGAATTTATTTCATTAATATGACTAAGATTACCAGCTGACTTTTCTGCCACTAGTAATCAAAGTCGATTGACCAGTTCGTTAGGGTCGTCCAAATAAACGTAGTCCATTTGCGTGTTGAGCTAAGAAATTTTTAACGAAATTATGGACCCACCTTTCTTCTTCACTTGTGTGAGATTAAATAAAGGGGCAATAACATTATTTAATTTGTTACTGTTGTATGGTCGAATTGTCTCATTTTTGTCAAATTTTCTTTTATGCGCACTCGAAGTTTCCAAGATTTGTTTGTACTGAGCTAAATTATCTGGTGTCATATACTTTTTATCAGGATGTTTTTTTATAAGTTACTCCATTAATTCATCAGTCATTGGGTGTATTAGATCTTTTATGTGAGTTTGACTTTTTTTTAAATATATGCACTGGAAAAAAATTAGCAATGCTGCCTTACCAACGCTACTGTCGACATCGCCAAGTGGTTGGTATAACTGCTCCCTCAGATTGGGTGGACTGCTCACCCAAGATCGGAAAGTAGCACCAAGCACTTGATCGCGTCCCTGACCCAAGTTTTGGTGTAACTGTACACTGCCATGCATTCATTGGCTATACTTATATAAAGTTTGTAGATGATTTAGGATACGTATAAGTAAGGTAACATGGGTAAATACAGATAATATAAATTAATTGATAAATGTTAACGGGTGATCGAGTAGAATCACTTTGAGCAGGAAGTGTGGACTGTTGAGTGTTTTGGTCTTCACAAGGATATTCTTTGCGACTATCTAAAGTATCATTCACACAACTCTCTTCATCTAGGTTATTAATTTTGACTTCCTTTGCTGAAACGATGGAGTCATTATTATTACCAAACATAGCGTTCTCTATACAATATTTACAAAAATATTCAACAACGTCTAGCAAAAACTTTTTTTCTTAAACAAAGAAATCGAGGTTATATTTACTCACGGGTGGAATGCTCGTTGACATTTATTTTTGTGTCATCCATCTCATTAATTTCACAATAAATTTTTACAAGTTCACGCACTTACATCAACAGCTAACAATTATTAACTTTTATTATTGTACGCCAACTTTCTGCCTAACCAAACGCAAGACGTAAACAACATTATATAAGTATAGCCAATGAATGCATGATAGTGTACAGTTAAACCAAAACTTGGGTCAGGGACGCGATCAAGTGCTTAGTGCTGTTACCTTCCGATCTTGGGTGAGCAGTCCACCTAATCTGAGGGAGCAGTTACACCAACCACTTGGAGACGCTGCCCACAGTAGCGTTGGTAAGGCAGCATCGCCAATTTTTTTCCAGTGTGGGTGAATCAACAAGTATATATTGTCCGTTTTATTCTTTTCTTATCCCATAAATTCGATCTAATTCTGGCTCATTTCTATCAAGTATTTGTAAGTATAGATTTATTAAAAATTTTTTATCAATATCATGCGCTAAATCATCATCATCACTTTTTTCAACAACGGTATCATAATCTTTGATAGTATCATCCAACGAAAAAGTATCGTCTTAATCATTACTATTACTATTTGCGGACTGGAACATTGTGTCAAAATTTTTAATTTTTGGCTTAAAAGGCTTGAAAAGCTCTCTAGGTGGAGATTCAAAGCTTGGTGGGAGGTTTTTTTTTGTCATAGATTATTTTGTTAAGCGGATCAGTAATAGGCATGACAGTCTTCCCAATCTGTTTTTCAAAGTTTTCTCTGCCTGACTTTAATAACTGGTGCTTGCGTCTAATAGCTTCTCTTGCTTTTTCAATTTGACGAAGAAGGTGTTTTTCCTAACGAAAAGTATCCACGTTGTCCGCTTGATGGTTAACAAGAGACTTATACAAACTTAATGAGCATGAGTAATATTTATAGCAAATGAATCAAAATCTTTTCTATATCTACCATCTTCCACATCTCTTTCCTTGTCTATTACAATAAACCCATATTTTCCAACTCCTCAACAGTTTACACATAATTTTTTGAATTCATTATACATCATATCAGTATTAACATGATTATTATAGATGTGCTTTAAATTTATATTATCTTGTCAAAACATTACTAAGAGATTTAAATTATCTCT
Organism: Copidosoma floridanum; assembly: GCF_000648655.2. Next base: position 225,178 of record NW_019380672.1, read on the forward strand.
GACCAAATGCTTTGGAGCTTCAGCACATGATTGACAAAGATAGAAGCAGTCAATATTTTTGTAACGTCTCATGTAGAAAAAGGCTTTCACATTATCTTGTTTTTCACAGGCAACATCGTCGAATATCAATATGGAGTTGGGTAGGCCCTTATCGGGAGATATGATTGATTTATGATCACTAAATGAAAAATATTTTACACCGTTTATGGGCTCCAATAGTTGTTCTAGAAACTTATACTTTGGCAGATTCAGCGACTTTGAGTATAAATAAACATTCTTAAATCTCAATCTATATAGGTGAGTAAGTAAAGCAAGTAAGCCGTTTGTTTTATAACGGTTTGATGGACCACAAACAACAGCTCTTATATGATCGGGTAGCAGATCACCATGGCGTTTTATTTTCTTATCTTGCTTAACGATTTCGTCAATATTCACGACAGAAAAATTAATATTCTGTTCCACGAAGCTCATGTTTGCTGTATGCTGACTCAACTGAAACTGAATAATAATACTATAAATAGTATGACTTTATACTTTCAAGCTCATGCGTCATCGTATTTTCCAATCTTGTTGATCAGTTAGTTGAAATTAATGAAAAGAAGTTTAATATTATGTTCTTTAGAGCTTGCGTCAACTGTATGCTGACTTAGTTGAAATATGAAACTATAAATAGTGCTCTACTCATATTTTCAAGCTCATTCATAATTAAGCACTTCAAAAGTGATGATTATTCATCATCGCGAAGGCTGTAAAGTTATAAACACACTTATCAACAAACTGCCTGTAAAACTGCACTACCAGGATATCAATATTGTGGGCCAAGCACTAAACTAGGCAAGAGATTAGCTCGCGGAGATCCAGGTATCAACCCATTAGATCAAGCTTGTAAACAACACGGTATAGTTTATTCTCTGAATTGAGGTAACACCGTGGCAAAAAACACTGCTAACAAGACTTTCGCCGGACAGGCGTGGCAAAGATTCAAAGCCAAAGACACTAGTTTAAGAGAAAAAGCTGCTGTGTTTACCAGTAATTGAAATCCAAAACTGGCATGGGATCGTTTTGTAGTACGAGTTCTAGTAAAGTAACTAAAAATAAAATAAAAAACAAGAAAAAAATCACTTTGAAAAGCTTGATACGAAGTGCCTCGAAGTCTATGGTTCCAAGTAGTTGAGCTTGGAAAGTTGTTAGTTTGGCGTTAAAGGGAGCACAGGAGGTTGTGAAAAAGTTGGTAGCAAGAAAAGTATTGTAATACCTCTAGTATTGCCTATACCCTAAAAAAACTGGTAGCTTTTTACCATATCTTATTCCTGCGTTTGCCGGTTTAAGTGTTTAAGGTGCCATTACTAATGGTGTAACTGGAATTGTCAAGAGTTAGATGAGAGTGAGAGACATAATAATGAAATGCAGGCGCTCTTCCTTGGAAAGAGGATCTTTTTAAAACCATGTAAGAACGGCTAGGATCTATATTTAAGACCCGAAAAAGGCTTAAAAAAAAAAAAATTTCTGTGTAAAACTGCCTTACCTAGCTCTCCCAGACTATGACCTCGTCAAGTATGCAAAAATGTTAAAAATCCCACATTTCTGAGGAGTTTTTATGAGAAATGCTTTGTCAGCCGATAATTCCAGTTTTTCCGATTCAGCAATAGTCAATCTCGATGATAAGGATGGCCCTGGTACTCACTAGGTTGCTTATAGGAAGCACGGCAATAACGTGACGTATTTCGACAGTTTTGGTGACCTGCAGTCACCAATTGATGTAATGCTATATCTTGGTGTTAATGATGTCAAATATAATTACAGAGGTACCAAGATTTTGGTACATACAATTGCGGCCATCATTGCTTAAGCTTTCTTTGGAAAAAACTCCACCTTAAACCTATGTAAACGTATGTCAATACTTAAGTAACATCAGTTATTAAGAAACCATGATGGGAGAATCATTCACATTATGTTTATCAGGAATATTCTCTATATTTGAAGCGCAATATTTTCCACCTATCAAGTTGTCATTAGCACATAACTACGTTCTTAGTCTAGTAAAACTTCTAACTTTCAATTCAATTTCGAATATTGATGAAGGTAATAATAAGTTTTACGTAGTATAAAGTGGTTGTTTTTCGAACCGTCAGCTACGAAATTCAAGATATTGAGTCATTTTTGATTAATGTATTAGATTATCTCTGACCAAATGCTTTGGAGCTTCAGCATATGATTGACAAAGATAGAAGCAGTCAATATTTTTGTGACGTCCCATGTAGAAAAAGGCTTTCACATTATCTTGTTTTTCACAGGCAACATCGTTGAATTTCACCCAACACTATAGCTATTAGCATTAAACCAAACAATAATACTATTCGCATACTAATGTGTAGTCATACTTTTTATTTCAGACCAAAAGATTCTATAGGCCGTCTTTTAGGCTTTTCTAAACGAATTCTAAAACATACCACTACTCATAACTTGGATTTACCTGTTGCTATTCTCAAGGTTAACACTTTGAGAGTTGAATGCAATATCACTACCGGAGCCTATATAAACGGAGAAAAAGTTCATACCATCCACTAATTTTTTTCAGCCTTACCACCAGGATACAAGATTGTCGAAGTTCCATCGCAAATAATTTATTTACCAGTTGCTGTGAAAATAATAGATCATCTTTAAGTGCGCATTATTGATTAGGACGGTAACTTAATTAATTTTCGTGGTGAACTTATAAAAATACGGCTACACTCGAAACAACTTAACTGAAATTGGGCAGAGTATACAACAACAACAACAACAACAACAACAACAACAACAACAAAAACAACAACAAAAGTAAAGTTGGACAAGGCTATGAAAATGAATTAACGAGGGTAAGAATAATTCGGCATTCACGAGCCACCAAAATTAGATGAAGCTATAAAAACAATCTAAAATGGATGGGACAGATCAGTTATCCATGAATGCCCTAAGCGTTAACACATCAAAACGTGCAGTTCTTGAAAAACTTAGTCCTGATAGTAAGAGCTTCTGGTGGCAAACAACTTGTGCTTTCTTTTGCTGTCTGTAAACAGAAAAACGTCGAGATAAAAGAGATTATCAGCATTCAGTCAGGTGTCGTACTCGATGAGTCGGTTGCGCACTACGAGATTCATGCACATCGACCCCACATTTCATCAACATTCCATAACAGTGATAAGATTCGAATCTTGATTCAACATCAAGTGAGATTTTCTGAGGACTATCGCAAAGTTGTGGTTAATGCAAAATATGAAGTAATTCTTACAAGATCAAGAAATGATGTTAGCGTCTTTATACAATTAGCTGAAAATCAAAATTTCGAAAAGTATAAGCTTACATTGACTCAGATAGAGTGGCTTGTGCCTTCCATAATTGCATCAGATAGACGAAAAATTCGTTTGCTCGATATTATTGCAAAAAACAAGTCTATTCGTATGAGTTTCCGCAAGTGGGAGTTGTATTAGTACCCTCTATTACCAAAAACTATGTTTGGACTGTCAAAGTGTCCAATTAGTTGGAAAAGTTTCGTTTTGTCATTTTGGGCTTTCAAAAAAAACAGAAAAATGAGCCTGCTTCTAATGCCAGTCTCTTTAATCATTGTTATATCAGCTATGTGAAACTTTTCTTAAACTCACACTACTATCCTTTTAGAAATCTTAAGCTTGATATTAATAAAAATCAGGTTTCAATATTATACGATATGTACAAGAATTTTTAAGCAGCATATTACAGGAAAGAACCAGAACCTATGTTAAATAAAACAGATTTCATTACATGCATGTCTCTCATTGTAATTGATTGTTTCAAGCAAAATGAAGCTTTGAAAAGCATGCCAGTGGATGTACATTTGGAGTTTGAAGCACGAGAGAATTTTCCAGAAAATGTATCTGCTTACTGTCTCATTCTACATGATCGTATAGTAGAGTACAACCATATCAGTGGTGACGTAAGAAAACTTGTTTAATCACGTCTATGAAATTGAAAAATATTTGCAGTCTTCAACATGATGGAGTACGTGGTGGATATGCAGGGCCTTTAAAAACCTGACAATGATTCCGCGCTTAAAAAGTTGGCGAATTTTTCACTCCATGGGGATGAAGAGCCACAGTATTTATCTTCAAGCCACCATTTCTTTAGTGCAGACTAAATAATAAATACAAACGCGAGAATTTGAGACTTAAGCTGGCTTATTATGGATCAGATTGGAAATCAGGTGATATTGACTACATGGTAATGTGCTTCGTGGAAATCTGAAAGATGCAAAAATGATTTTTGTAATTGGAGAATTGAAGAAAAAGTGGCTTGAAAGATCTTATTTATGAATTATTGATATGACTGATTACCCAAAATTTCAGCTTCCAACATTGGCCACTGCATGCCCCCACTATAATGGTGCATATCAATCTATGTATGCTGTCCACAATGTAAATCGAATGAAAAAATTCTACTTTCGTATGGAGTGGGAAGATGTCACTCACTCTGACGAAGAGGTGCAAAATAAAAGCTTGATAGAAATTAACTTACTTATAAACAAATAAAAATTATATGAAGCTTCATGTGAAGTGTATCTCTTGAGAAGTCAACATCAAAATGAGTCTGTACCTTAATAAACCAAATAAGTCGAAGGAAAGCAGCAAGAGTTGTCATACCAAAGACGATGACGGTAGCCGAAAATCTCTTTTAGAGAAGCACGTTGAGGCGTCTCAGCCAAAATTCAAAAAGAATTATTATTCTGAAAATATTCGCTCATGTCCCAAAAAAGAAGGATATGATATAATTAAGAATACGTAATATAATTTTGTAAAACAATTGACCTTTACAAGAGCCATAAATTTTTTTTCATATTTATTTAAATTTTAAATTAGTCTATTAAATGTAGAATTTTTTTACAATTGTTCATGTAACCTTTCCTCATGCTATCTTTACGATTGAGACCTACGAATCAATTATTACTATACGCAGAAAATTAATTTAGTGGATAAATGGTAAATAGTAACTTATAATATCAACATCAAACTTGTTGCAAATGGTAAAACAATCAGAAATCACAGTATCGAGTCGAGCACGTTTATTCTTAATCTTTTATCTCTTTCGAGTAACATAAGTATGCGTGCTATGGACAACTTCCGTCAATGATAGTGTGTATAAATTGGCAAGTGAGCGAATCATGTCCACACCGGTGACATCAGAAGTATGATATTACATTACACTTGATATCTCTGTTTGTGGCTCGATATTTGCTCTAGCAGTGTCAGACGTAAATAGAGCCTTATGTTGCAGCTCATCCATATGTGCATTGTGGAGCAAGATATTCGGATTTTACATTAAGTACAAGTTGCTGTCGAAAGGCTAAAGTGGGATTAGATGGCAAAAACTGCACTTTCCTGGATTTTATATTGGAGAACCCATTCGAAAGGACTATGGTAACAACTCCTTCAGCTAAATTTTTAGCCCTGTAGGTGCTGATTCAGACCTCCCAACCTAAAAAACATGTTTTTGTGAAAAAAACAATTTCTGCTCGATCCACAATTTAAAAATTTTTTTAAAAATTTAAGAATTTAAGAAAAGATTTTTTCGATTATAATAAAGCTCATAAAAAAGTTTTAAGTTCAATCACTCTTTAGGTTATGTAGGTATTTTTCGGTTAACTTATAACTAACTCTTATTATGTATTTTTTCCGTTCTTTCGAATTATGGTATTTAAAAAATTATTTTTGCGCCAGAACATTCTAAAAATTAGAAAAAACTGTGTTTTCGAACCTTTTTTTCGTTTTTTTTTGTACATATTCTTANTAAAAATATATATATTTCTCGAATGTTACCTTCAAAACACTCGTTCAACAGATCCTAGAACATTGAAATCGTTCTACAATTTTTTTTTTTTTTGTAGCTGCAAAGGATCAGATATAGCCTTATTTAGGTGCAAAGAATTTATATTATTTGTAAATCATATTAATTAATAATTCGTTTTTGTGCTAGTTCATTTGTAAATTAGTAAATATGTGTCAGTATTTCTTATAGAAATTAATTGTTATGAAAACACTATTAATATCTTTAAGTTTTCATTAAAATATAATGAAGTTACGTTCTTAAAATTTTTAACTTACTAACGAAATTTGCAATAGTCATAATTTTTTAGATTGATTTATAATATTTTTGGTCCTCGTCACTATCTTTGTCTATTACAGGATGAAAATCTAAAGTAACTAATAATTCCGAAATAATTTTTACTGGTCGAATAATTTTTGATTTGTATCTTGCATTACTAAAATACTGTATGACTGCATCAATGTGAGAACAAGAGCCTGCAGTTTGTAATCCATTGTTACAGTTACATGCATGGCGTAGGATACCGCTGTATCCAATTTAGGATTGTGGTTTATATTCGATGTTAGAACGATAAAGTGTTAGGTTTATGTTCGATGAAACTTTTGTAAGTTTTTTTGTTGATATGCCAGGACTTCAGTAATACTATGATAACATAAGGTTTTATTTTAATATATTCCTTATTAATACTGTTATCATCATCCATTAATTTGTTAACTCTGTTTACTAATTAAACTTAAGTTAACTTTTGAAAGTCGATAATTTTATTAGATGCTATATTAATCGAAGAAGTGGGCCGTCGAGGCCATCTGTCTGTCTCAGCTTCTATTGCTAAAGTATTTTCACTTTGTGTAATATTTACGATTCTTTCTCCGATTATACTTTGTAAGTCATCATCATCTTTATCGCTATTTAAACGCTTACCAAACAAGTAATTGAGAAAAAATTCAATTCTACAATATGCACCAGCTTTTGGTAAAATTATAGTGTCTAATTGCTGGTGAAGAAGCTTGTACTTCGGACCTAGAATGCCATGAACAGCTGCTATAACATTTCTTAATTTCGTTACGTAACCAGATTCATTCGCTTTAGTTGTACTCAAGTTTAGTCTATTTTCCTTTAATGCAGGCATGAGAACCTTAAAACCAAGATTTTCTAAATGAGGTTCTACATCCTTGAAACCTTTATCCACAATGCAAAAATAACCTTTTCTCATGATAGTTCTTATACCATTTGGATCATCCATTACTTTCTCCATGATGCTTGAATCATTTTCTGTGGCTAAAAAAGGACCAGGTAGATTAACAACAAATCCATCTATTGTGCATGTAGTAAAAGGCTTGACTAAAGGATATTTCTTGTGACCTGAATATGATTTTCGTTAGTACTCGTTATTTTTACTTTTTTAATGACGTAGATTTTACATTTAAAACGAAAGCAAGCTCACTTGACAAATAAAACAATTTTTTTTCATGAATCGAAGTGTGATAACGGACAAGATCCTCTCTTTAAATACTTTTCACACCAAAATACATCAGTATGACGTCTTTTTCAAATGAATTAATTACCTTTTATTTCGAAAATAGATGAAATAAAATTATTTGATGATGCAGTTCATAATTTAAAAAAGCAAATAACTGGACCCTGCATGACGTCTCTAGAAGTGGATGATCTCATGGAAACTAACAATATTCTCACCTTTTGCAATTGATCAGTCGTAAGGCTGGTAAAAGAGAATACTTGTTTTTCGGTAAGCTCTGATAATTTTATTCTTTATGAAAACAATTTTGCAGCTTAATCTCAAAATTTCTTCAAAAATAAACATATTTTATCAGCAGTTAAATAACTAGTACTACTGTATACCTGTATACGTTTCAGATCATCATAAAATAATTGTTTTTCAATTAAATGTTCAGCACAAACTTGATTTCCATTTGGAATAAAGATTTTCAATTCCTTAAAACACTGCAGTCTTCCAGTGAATGGTACAAGCGTTAAATTATTTTTATTTCTACAGATGTAACATGTTATATGAGAAATAAAAGTTCTATGAAAAGCCAACTCTATGATAAGTATTTTAACTTTAGGTGTTCTTACTACTACCTCAAAAATACTTTCTGAGATCTGAGAACTAGCCATTTTCAAGCTTTTCGTGTGCCAAAAACAACAAGTCTTCTGCACTTATCACAGAGTTTAAACGCAGTTTTAATATTATCCTTATTCAACTGCTCACAAACGGTTTCGACTTCACTAGCTGAATTATTGATTTTGATCTGAGCCGATATTCTACTGCGATTTCGCTTCAAGCAATTACAGCATTGATCAGTTGCATCAGCATCATCCATATTTGATGCAAAAACTAAAATGGCAAATATTTAATCTGTGTTAAGAGATTGTAATAGTAATTCCAAAAAAAAACTAATTTAAAAAAAAATTATTTGTATAATAATAAAAATTTTTTAAAGTTACGAAATCATTATGTAGTTATCACGAAATTAATAAACTTGATGAAATCATATTAAAATTATTTTTTTAACCAATAAACTTTTAATAAAATTTGTTTGCATTATTTTTTAACCAATAAACTTTTAATAAAATTTGTTTGCATTATTTTTTTAACCAATAAACTTTTAATAAAATTTGTTTGCAGAAAGTTAAGGGACATTTAATGATTGTAATCTCATACAGTTACTTGTCTCACTGACACACAGTAGGCCAATCGAGAAAAAAATGTTTGAACCCACCAACAGTCCTCAATTATGAACCTATTTTCGATTTTTTTTTCACAGTGCTTAATATATCCACAATATGTAGCCAAAGACAACTATTAGATAACAATTATAAGTTGAATAAAGAAAAGAATTTAAAAAAACTCTGTCGATTACGGCTGGTTGCACGCGAGTGAAGAGCATTTCTCGACCACACCTCCCCCTCCTGGCAGACTTTTACCTCCTAGCATGGTAGTAGTTAAGCCGTGTACTTGACTCAGAAAACAATTTTTTTTTATCGACTATGTAGTCGAATTAAATGCAGTCCGGAGATAATAAGTCTAAAGCAATTTAATTGTCTAATGTATTTGTCTCATGAATTTCAATGTTTTATGTAGCTTAATAAAAATTATAATGTAAATCACGATATAATGCATTTGATTAGATATCTTTTCACAGAAAGTATAATTGTTTATAATACTGTTTTTAAAAATTGTTTACAACGATTAGTCTACTCACTTCTTGGATGTATAATCAGGAAATCTGTATTCAGGAGATCAAAATACATGAGTAAGCCTGTGCAAGAACTTTGATACGATAATTTTTATGTACTGTCAACGTCACCTGGACTACTGAATTGAAGGATTTTAAACACTAAACATTTGCACCATTCATATGTATGTATGGGGTATGTTACATCAAATTTATGCATTTAAAATACTAAAACTTGAATGAATAATTCAATAATACTGAAGTATAGTGTTCAAGTAAACGTTTAAACCTTCGTAAGTGCCAAAAAATTGTCAAATTAACATATAACATGCAATTAAAAATTGTAAAAAACTATTTGTTATACAATTCAAAGTTGTAGTATATTCCTCGTATTCTTTATTCATATTTTTCATTGTTTTTCCTATTCCTCCTATTTTAATCCAGATAACTCGTTACTCCCAAGTCGGTGTTTCTTTTTGATGTACTGGTGCCTATTCTCCCTCTTATTTTAAATCAATAATATTAACTATAATAATAACAGTTAACGTTGTACAATATAAGGCTCAGTATAGGAGAACAAGTGTATAGAGGACCAGAATGCGGAACGAGTAAGCAACTCGCGCAATAAGAACGTGTGAACTTGGCGAAGCAAAGCAGCTTAAGGAGGCTTGGGCGTTTGGTGTCGTATCTATTGAGGGGCCCCTGTGGGGTACTTGTCATACAAATGATTTTTTGTAATATTTTTTTTATAATCATTTTGATTATACACATATGTGAACAAAATAGCAAGAATACGTGGAAAAGTCATTGGGAAAATCAATATTAAAAAATTTATTAGTTTTCCCCAGGTACCTTGTGTAAAGAGGACGGCCCTGCCACGATAAAGCTGACAACACTGTACTCTTTTGCTCTCATCTGCTGTTATATACCTATACTTGTGTTAGACTCAAATTTTCATGCTTGTATGTTTATGAATGTACAGCGCATGCGCACTTACAGTACCTGAACAAAACAATTCTCATGTTCGATGTTTTCCTCGCTATTTTCTCAAAATTTAACGTGTTGATCCTATTCATTTTTTAAAATAATAGACTCTTTATACTTTCAAGTACATGTACCAATTTAATGTGTGGGCCCACAGCTTTTTATTGCGGTACGGTAGTCTATTGAATTTCGGGTTCCGTAAGGTTGCGTGTTAAAATGACGAATTTTCACAAGCGATCTTCTCGAAAATAAATGTGTTGACCTACCTATTTTGTTTTTCTAAAAAAATCTAGCAAACTTTATCTATATAATCTCTAAATTTCAGACCTAGCCAGCATTTAATTCAAAATCGCCCAAGCCTCCTTAAGTAAGCGTTTGATGCAAAATTAGTAGTTATGGCAGTGGGGTTCAACAATATTTTAAAAAATAGCAATGAAAATGTTTATACATATTTATTTTGCCATTGGTTTTAAGATTATGTACTGAAAAAACGAAAAAAAGGCTCGAAAAAACGGTTTTTTTTAATTTTTAGTAGGTTCTGGCGCAAAAATAATTTTTTAAATATCATAATTCGAATGAATGGAAAAAAAGCACATTAAAAAAATTTATTTAGAAGTGAGCCAAAAAATACCTACATAACCTAAAGAACGATTGAAAAAATTTAAAAATTTTTTACGAGCTTCATCTGAAAAATCAGTGTATTTCTGTTTTAGAACCTACAAGTTCTTAAATTTGTCAAATTTTTTGAAATAGTGGATAAGCAGAAATGTTTTTTTTTTCTTAAAAAAACACGTTTTTTAAACTAAGAGGTCTGTATCGGCACCGAGAGGGCTAAAAATTTAGCTAGAGTTCTTACTAAAGTTCCGCTTCGCGGAAAGACTTCCGTTCCGCCGAGCCAAAAAAAGAAAAATGAAAAGAATTGGACTGGTCAAAGACAAGATATATCCTGATCCGGCCCCAAATCACAGTCAGGGTTGAGATCTCAAGGGTGCATCCAGTTATGCTAGACCCGCAGAATTCCAAGAAGGCAGAGAAAGGTAACAAGGCCACCTTAGACTTACTGGGCTCTCCCAAATCATCATCGTCGGAAGTTGGGCGTCCCTTAACCATCGTTACTCCCCAGGTCCGATGCAGCAGGTAAACTCCTCTGAGAGTTACTGAAACCGTTTTACTGATGTTATGGTCAGGATCAAAATAACTTCACGCGTATATGCACAGACAAATACGTCCTTGAGAGGACTATCGAAAGAATAAGTTGATTCACCTTGTAATTAAAGTTAGTTATTAAAAAAAATAAAAATGATATATAAAGAATCTTGTATTGAAAACAGTCGATACTTAACTCTTGTACACGTGTACGAAAAAGCGAGCAAGAAAATTGATGCTAAAACAAATTACCCCGATTCACTTGAAGTTCTGATTGTGGTCTCATTTATTAATATTAAAGATACTTCGCCTTATGGGTGATATCCCAAGCATGCCTTGATAATAATTAGGATTTGAAATAAAGAATTATTTCTTATTATTTTTTGTAAGCTAAAAATTTCTCGAATTAAGTAAAAAGTCCTGATGAAGGGAAAGGGTTTTTACAGGTATAAGTTTAAAGTTATTTTTTGTTATTGGCCAAACTACCTTAGGATTCTTATTAAAAAGTACGTTTTTATTTAAAAAATGTATTATATTGCGGAAAAACAAGTTTGATTTTCTTCTCAAATTTCTATATTATATGACATAAATTTGAAGACTTATGTTTGTTTTTGCAGTTAATATCTTACCAACTTACATGAGACTAGCAATTTATAAACATTTAAATTTATCCATAATGACATGTGGTTGATAACGTTCTGAATTTCCGACTTATTCAAGGGGGTTCCAGCAGGAGAAGGTGAGAGGTCATAGGTAGTTTAATTGATAGAAAAGAACCCACTGAATCCAGTGATGTCTTTATTTACTACTCTAACCGTGAAAAATTTCGAGTTACTTGCTCTCAAAGTTCGCACATTCTACACAACCTCTGGTGGAGCATCATAAAATTTTTTCATTTTCTAACTATAATGTAGAAGTTGAACATTTTTACCGTAACTGTTTAATAGAAAAAAATCTCAGATTTCAGATGATACCTTGTAAAATATAGGTGACCCTAAAAAAATTTGAGATATTCCGTAAAGTATTGATCGAGTCGTTGTATTCCACACGTATTAGCATACAGTTTTTACAGTTACACAAGCATATATTATACGATGATGCTCGCAAATATATCTGCAACAATGATACCAACTGGCACAATTATTTATCGGTTGGTACCAGTGCTCGCTGGAGCTCCCTTAACAGGTTATGAAACTTGAGAGTTTTCTAAAATAACAATAATTAATTGAGATTTATAAGTTGCAAGATTTCGTTTTCAGTCAGATCATTATTAAAGCAAAGGTTTTGAGTTTGTGGTTAAAACCTAACATTTGTACAACTTGTGTTTGGCCAGATAGTATTGAATTTTTTTCTTTTTTATTACACTGTCACGAATTTATTGAAGAAAGCTACAGTGATTTACATTTGTTAGAAAGGCATATAAAATAAAAAAAAAAACTTTTTCTTGAGATTATTAATAAAAATAATAAAATACTTTATCATTTGTTTAAAATANGTTTGACTTAAAAGTATTCATTAATGTTCTCTTTAAACTACAATGTAATGCAAGGAAAAAAGTGAAACACATTTTTTAAATTTGTCCAAGACTGTTTTAAACGTTTTTTTTGGCTGTAAATAAAACAGTTAATAGTACGTAAGAACAAATAAATAAAAACTTTAATCTTTTGTTAATTACATGTAGCTGAAGCGGTTCTGGCCAACAAGAAAATGAAGACATAATTTTACTAAAATTTGGAAAATTACAATCATACAAATGGTAATGTTTTGTCTGGCAGTTTGAATGGTAACAACTTATACTAATTAACACCATTATGTGAATAATAATCTATTTTAGTTGTTCATCAATAGTTGAAAAACAGCGTTCTTAGTTGAATTTAATATCCAGCAAGGTTCGCGGTACGGCAGTAATTAAAGTGATGAATGAAAAGTCATTTTGGCTTTGGCCTGACAGTACTTTTAATCATTACAATAACTATGTTTTTATTTTGAAAAGTTATTTCTATTTACTTTGGTCAAAAAATTCAAATTACTGTACAGAAAAATTTAATCCAGCGATCTGATTTACAATTTTTAATCCTTTATTATAAATGAATAAAAAAAATATTGTTGTAACAAGTTATAATCCTATTAATTTTTCAAGTCCAATACAGTGCAAAAACAATATTTAAGAACATGCGGTTTTAATTGTTCTCAATTTCTGACTCACGTAATAGGTAAAAATACTTTTAAGTTTTTTTACACAACAATAATTAATTAAGAATTCAAGTTGCGAGATTAAATTTCCAGTTGGATCATGATTGACGCAATGATTGCAATGTTGCAATTTAAGCAGAGAAAATTAATCATTTGTTTTCGACAATCATTAATTTTCTTATTTTTTGAAGACATTAATCTGATGTATTATATTTCTTTTTGGATAATTTTACCACTACGTATATTAATAATGTTTAATTATCCTGTAGTTTCAGCTATCTATATCACTGTATAAAAGATTATATTTATGTTTCAGTTTAAAGAGCATATAACTGTAGTAAAAGCGATATAAAATGTTTTAGACAAGTCTCTGACAGCTGTGCGCCTTTCCAATTGTATACAATAGCTTGCAAAATAGATTTGAACGTTACTAGGGTTCGCCCCCTATGCGCTCCTCGCGCCAACCCCCCAACTTTTTTGGTTATATATTTCTATACGTATGTATTTAACAATTAATTAATTTATCTAAATAGAATAGTTAAATTAATAAAATATATGCTCAAACGACATCAATAAGCAGCTATATGCTACATGTAGCCAGGCGCTTGTTATACTTAATCTCATACTTATGTACATTCAAACGTGCCGCCTTTGGTTCTTCAACACCAACCAGATCACGACGTATTATGAGGAAAGTCACGTGTGACTGGTTCTTTTAGGAGAGATGCATAAAAATACATATAATAATCATCTATTAATTTCATTATTATCTATTTTTAACAAAAACACTAGTATTAAACAAAATGCCAGACGCTTGCCTGTAATTACAAAATATTTATTATTCAATACAACTTATTTATTTATTATTAAACATTTGTGTACAAGCTCCGCGTCTGGATATTGTTTAATCACTGGATCCGTATCAGTAAGCTTTTTTTTAAAATTTATTCTGGAAGGTAGCCACTCGTTAAAAATTATTATTATTCGTCACACGGAGTAAGATAAATAAAAAATTTCAGGTGTCACCTTATTTGTCTGGGATGATGCTTATTCTCAACAAAAGATGTGAAAGAAAAGAAATATAATATTCCCAGATGGTAACCAACCATTCAAGTTCACATTTTTTCGCGTAAAAGTATGGGCCTGTCTAAAAGGCTTGTGCAACTGCTGCACATCTGAGAATACGCTTCGGATGGATTTTTTTTTTTTGAAATTTGATAATAATGCGTGCATATGTTTAAAACTATTTTATAACATAATTTACTTCGTTAAGTGACGGTTTGTATCAAACGCAGACGGGAGTGAATCATTTATCGAAATGGGTCGTTTATTTATTTTATTCTATTAAATACAACTTATTTATTAATTATTAAATATTCGTGTACGAGCTCCACGTCTGGAAATTGTTTAATCACTTGATTCGTATCATTAAGCTTTTTTTTAAATTTATTCTGAAAGGTAGCCACTCGTTAAAAATTATTATTATTCGTCACACGGAGTAAGATAAATAAAAAACTTTAAATGTCACCTTATTTGTCTGGGATGATGCTTATTTTCAAGAAAAGATGTGAAAGAAAAGAAATATAAAATTCCCAGGCGGTAGCCAACCATTTAAATTCACATTTTTTTGCACAAAAGTATGGGCCTGTTTTAAAGACTTGTGCAACCACTGCGCGTCTGGGGATATGTTTCGGATGGATTATTTTTTCTTAAAATTTGATAATATTTCATTAGCAAACGATAGCTAATCAAAAAATATCTATGATTTATTTAACTAAATAAAAAATTTAATTAAAATCGTTATAAATGCGCGCACATGTTTAAAACTATCTTATAACATAATTTACTTTGTCAAGTGACGGTTTGTATCAAACACAGACGGGAGTAAATCATTTATCGAAATAGGTCGTTTGCCACCGGTCTAACCAATGATCATCCGTATGATTTGATACAGCCTTGATGGTAGAACTTTTGTTGTTTAACATATAAAGGATTAAAATAATTGGCTTCTACTTGCAAAAAATCCGGGTTCTCACTGTTAAAAAACTCAAGTAAGTCTGTCATAGGAACCTGAAAAGCGATGGGTTTATTACGAAAGTGCCACCCACTTGGGCACTATTTTCCTGTCTTGATCTTTTCCGCTAAACAGCTAAACGCATAAACATAGATTGTACAAAGTATTTTGAATACCAGCATGCATGGCTTTTTCATGTGTTTTTCGTATTATTAAATCAGTAACTTGATATTTTAAAGGTAATAATTTAAAAACCTTTTTATTAAGATTGTCTAAGCTCTGCTCATAATTCGAGTCTTACTTTCTTATTGCTAAGCCTTTTTTCTTAGAAACTTTAATTAACTCATCGTGACATTGAAAAATTTCATCCAAACTACTTGATCCAGTTAAGAGATTGTCGACATAAAAATTGTGCTTATAATAATGCTCACTCTACGATAACTAAGTTTTATAGATTGAGGTACACTTTTTCTAAAATAGATTTTCAAAATTTTTTTTTTTTAAATGCTATTTGTTTTCTAATTAAAATTTTTCTCAAATATCTGATATCTAAGATAACGTACTTCTAAAATAAAAATTTTTTTCGAATCGTATAAGAAAAAAAGTTTGAGTAACTGTCTAAATTTATGTATTTGTTTTGACCGGACTTATTTAGAGTGTGGTCTTAACTGTTTTATTTTAGTGTCATTCGTGGGCCTCTTAGGATTCAGCTCGTGAGCTTTATTTGTTATTTTTAGTTAAGTAAAAATATTTATTTTAATAATATGGATAACTCCAATTAATGTTTAATGTTTAATTAAAAAAGTTAAAAATAGTTATTCTTTTAAATACAATCACTTTAACAAGGTTTTGGTGTTAATTATATTACTGATAAACAACTTACATCAACCACTGATTGCTGTTACTGCTGCTTCGGAGTTCCCTAATGCTTTGTGCAGTAATTTTCAGTGGTTCTTTAAACTACACGCCTTAGTTCGTGGCAGGTAAGATGTTGCGGTTTTCTGCTTATTCTGCTATCGCCGGAACTACTTTCGGCGGGCCGCCTCCGTTGTACCTCGCTCTTTAGCGTAGCCCGATACTATTGATGCTCTCGAACTGCACCTAAAGATTAGAGTAGACTAAAACTTTAGACCAAGAACTGCACCTAAAGACCACGAGTAGACTAAAACTTTAGAGGACAGGTAACAGACGTAAAAGAAGCAATTTTTTCTCTTGATGGTGAGTTTTTATAGCGCCAGAGCGAGTAAAAGAGGCTTTTGGTTGAATTAGGTCAACCAATGAGCGAAGTTCTTGCAGACTGTGTCAACAGCAAAACAGTAGGCTTTCACGATGATGTTACATGTTTTTATCTCACGTATTAGGAAGTAACAATGCAACAGTACCAATCGCATTTTTCTGACAAGAGCAATTGGGTTTTTTGGATCAGTGATAATGAAAGCTTGCATCAGCAATAAAAGAACGCCAAGTACAAGTTCAAGTCTAACAAATAAGTTTACAAATTTCACAATCAATTTTTTTGGAGATTTTACAATCAACTTTGAATATAATGAAATAATTTAATTACAAATTTTTAATATTGGTAAACGTTATTAGAAATGGACAATCAATGCGCAAGTACATTATTTATTCATACACACAATACGATTTATGCATCCATACATGAAACGTACAATTTCAATACATACGTGCATTCTTACGAGGTTGGCTGTATTATATGTCAGCATACTTTGAAACATTCACCTTAAAGCTATAACACACACACGCATACAAGTGACGTACAAGCTCCTCTTGTCATATAAGCTTGCTGTGTATATACAGTACGTCTTGTCTGAATTTGACGGATAGGTAGCGTTTTTACTTATAATATGATTCGTCTGTATCAACTCAGGATGTTATATATTCGTAGTAACCAACTTCACGAAAACAAAATTGTTTGGTTAGAGATTTAAAACGAAATTTTTAGTATTGTTAAAGATAAAATTTTAGTGAAAACCCCAAGTATATCATTTAAAAAAAAATTCAGTGAAAATGGTCGTTAAATTTGTAAAAGCTTGGAAAAGAGATTTCCTGCATATCGATGGTTATCTTGATTATTATGTACCCGAAAAAGCTGGTAAAGTGTACTGAAAATGTCAAAAAGGTAACGAATGTTCTACACAAGCTATCACATCAACATCGAGAGGGAATATAGTAATTATTCAAGGACCTACGGAGACAAAGCCCCACGAAGCTTCTGAGCATTTGTCGCATGCACCTGATTTTGAGAAAGTGGAAGCTTTGAAAGTTATGCGTAGGATTAGAAGAGCCGCAAAGGAGCATGCACAAAGCTCCACCCACACAAATACTTAGAAATAAATTGCATGGTATACTATCAGGTAAATGATAATATTTTGTCATCGTTTATAGTTTTTTGTTGGAAAATTAGTTTTTTGTTATTCACTCATTCTTGATAAGCGTATTATCACAACTTTCTGATCGACTGAATATACGAAAAACGGTAACGCGAGAACGATCAAAGGATATGCTATCAAATCTGCAGGGACTAGAAGGTCTTACGTACATACCCCATGAATATCGGCTTAGTCTAAAGAGAGACAGATTCTTATTGTACGATTCAGCCGACGAAGAAGATTATGAGGGAGAGAGGATTCTCATTTTCGCTACAACTACCGATTTAAAAAGATTATTTCAATGCAATGCATGATATTCAGATGGAACATTTTGGGTTCTGTTTCTCAAGCAGACAAGAACTTTGCATTACCTTGTATATTCTGTCAGTTAGAATATTAATGTAAAGATTTTGAGGTATTAATTTCAAAAGCACGAGAATTTGGGATTCGAATCAATTTCCCATCTTTGGTTATGACGGACTTTGAGTTAGGTCTGATCAACGCTGTGAAAAAAGTCATTGGAGAAGACAAACTTAAAGGATGTTTTTTTTATTTAAGTAACCCAATTTACAAGCCTGTGCAGCTGGAAGGCTTGCAAAGTAAATACAATGATCCGGATGATCGATCTATTAAAACGTATACTCATATGTTATGTGCTTTGGCATTTGTCACCGTTCACGACTTTTGAGAACACTTTAAAACGTTACAAGAAGAGATGCCTAAAAATTTATTGCTGATTACGTCGAAGTCACATACGTTCGTGGATGACCAGCTAGGGGAAGGCAGAGAGCAGTTCCTCCTAGATATGAACCACGAATGTGGAATCAGTACACTGCAGTATTGGATCGTACGGCAAGAACAAACAATCTATCGGAGGGATGGCACAATCGATGGCAAGTACTAATGAGACGGAAATATTCAAGCATGTACACCTTTCTCAACGAGCTTACAAAAGAGCACGGAGACACGCAAACCATGGATTTAGGTCAACGAGTGAGGGCACCTTCTGATCCAAAAAAAAAAAAAAAAAAACGCAATGAGGAAAGAATTCACCACATAGTTAATAAATATCAAGAATTATAGTTAACGACGATATTATGAGGTACCTTCGAAACATTGTGCATTATATAAAAATGAAAAAAAAATGATTTTACTGAAATTTTGTGTTTAAAAAATCATCTGCATTAAAAAATTATATTTTAGAAAAAAAAGAATAAGAAAAAAAAAATTTAGAAAAAAAAACTTTAGAAAAAGTGATCCATTACCGTTTCACATCATCCGCTAACTTATGTAAAGAATAACCAAGAAAGTTGCTGCAGACACTCCAAAAGTAACTTTATTAAGTTTAGAAGTACAAATTTAATTATTATGTCACTAAAATAAACGTTGAAACAAAAACGGTTTTTTTTTAACATACCAAAATTTGTTGATACATTTTTTAAATGTCAGCCGTCATACCATAGTGGCATGTACAAAATTAAAGCCAATGGTCAGATAGTTTGTATTGGATCGTTGGACCCGTAAAAAAAGAATGATTCAAGGACACGCCTTATTTGTTTTAGTCGAAACATTAAAAACGTGTCTAATCTTTGTAGTTGTACTGGATTTTTTACGGACAGAATGATGCAGAAAATATAATAACCTGCCTTGTATTCGTTTTCAACGAAATACATCTGCTTTAGATCAAGACATAATTATTACTCTACAGTATTCTATTTCAAACTCAAAGTCTTTGTTTAATTTAGACTCTCATACATAATACCGCTTATGAACTTGATAACAAAAACTTTTTAGCTCTGTATTTTTGTTCTGACAGAAAAATCAACCTTATTATGACTAGATTGATCACGAGAGATGTGTTTAGAATAGTGATGCTCACAAAGGCAGTCGATGAGTATATTGACAGGCCAAGGCACATTAAATTGACGATTAACTAAGGTAAATTAGCTGAGACATTAAAAGTGTTTCATGAGAATACTGAATCGGGAACAAAATCTGCAATTTTTAGTATGGTCAAAAAGGTTAAAGTGCACTTGGTACATGCACCATGTATATATGTCGCCAAAATGTATTTAGTTCGTGTAAATTTAGGAGTGAATTAGGAGACAACGAGTCATTCCACTTGTAATCGATGTTAAATGGCAAAAAAGATTGTAAGAGTTTTACCATTATTATATTGAGTATTTGACCTACATCGAGACCCAAGGCCTTTACAGTAGCCAAGTGCTATTTATTATCATAGAAGCGACAGAGTTATAGTTAAAGCAAAGTTGGTTAACTAAGGTGTGTTTTTATTGTGATGTTAATTATGAACAGCTTGTTGTACGATTGGTATTGCAAGCACGGTAAGAAAACAAGGTTATAAATAAAGATGTACAAAACATATGTATACGGGTAAACAGTTACTCAGCAAGTCGAAAGACCAAGTGATTTTCCTTGTAATAGCAATTTAATTGTTATGAATTTATGTATAAAAAATAAAGTACCAAGTTTTACAAAACCAAATTATAAGATCTGTTTATTTACAGATAAAACATAAAATATAATTTTATAATTAAACTTAATAATGGAAATAAATTTATAACAGAATAACAAAAACAGCACAAGGCACAAGTAAAACAAAAATAAAAGATTGCATACGTGTGCGTTTGTTCGTAATCCGTGGCACTAAAATGATAAAAGGTAGGTGCTGGATGGCCCCAGTAGACGGCACCGTGCTAAGCACGTAGAGCCCACAGAGGCAAAGAAACATGCTAACTGCAGTTCAAAGCAATCAGGCGGACATACATGATATATGCGATCATGAACTGATAGCTCAGTCAGACGGTTCGAATGTATAGAATCGAAGTGCTGGGCTCAGAGAGTTCAGCGTTGATTTAAACTGTAGGAGTCCAAAGATGGGATGGCTACGCACAAACACCTGTACTGTATGCGTTCAATGCGTGCTTGTATTCTCTAAAGCCCGACCACTGTACTCTCACAGTGCAATTTTTTTCCATTTAATCTTTAATAAATTAGTGTAAATTGTTTAATTTTAATTTTAAATTCTAGTATTGTTTTATTTCTAAATAAACGTATCTTCTCAATGGGTTCTATAGAGCTTAGTATCTTATTTCCTATCAATTAATTCAAAAAATAAAATTATGACTAAAGGAACAATTACTTGAATTTTTGACCTGTTTAACGACCAAAATCGCCAATCCCTCAAAGACATCTTAATAATAAAGAAGTTTCATATCGATATGCTGTCCCTCACTTTTTATCATTTTTCCGGGGAAAAAAAAAAGTAATAGTTTAGCAATTTAAAAAGAATTAGTTCAGATTCATCCTAAGTCCTTTATCTTTTACAGTTATTTTGATCCTTATATTCCATAAGCAATGCAGTTTACTAGAATTTTAAGGCATGATGAATTTTTCTTTAGTTCTAATTCATGATTAACAGCTTCCTTAAAGGCTTCCTAATGCAACATATATTTTTGCATATTGTTTGAAGTTGACATTAATTTAGGCTACTTTGCACCTAGAGCTGAAAAATGTTTTGAACAAAATCGAACTTTTTCATGAGAGTCGTAGAACTCCTCTGGATACTCAAAATCTCTTTCTAAAATATATCTGTGAGCATTTTGATCATCATAATAGAAATTGTGAGGCCGTAGTTTTAAATGTTTAACTTACCTTAATCCACCATAAGGATTTTTGATTGGGACTCTAAAAAAAATTTTAATTGTCAACTGAAGCATGGTTAATTTATTTTATTAGTATACATGAAATTTACTTTTTTTGAACATGGCATTTCAAGTGCATCTAATTTTTAAACGCTTAGATAATTATTTCTTACATTTTCAAAAAATTTTTGTAACTCAAGTGTATCAGTTTTTAAGTAAAGATCTAAATACTGTCTAAGATTTCTAGCGTCAGAAGTTTTTCAAATCATTTGAGTGTATGCGCAGTCTTAGCTGCTTAAAGTGGTTCGCCAAGGAGTTTGTTCACAGTAGTTTCAACCCGATATACTCATATACATATATTATATCGAGGCCTTACTTTTTCGTTGTGCGCATGCGCAACAAACGTAACGTATGCTATGCCTTATGATTATATAGGCGAAAACTATCTCACCTCCTAAGCTGAACACGGGAAAAATTAATGAACAGACAACATCTCCGTTGAATATCTCAGTGAAATCCACGCAAACCCCCAATTTCTCAAGTACGAGGAGAAATCTCGTAACCTTAGCTACAAGTCTGTTATTTTTATTTTTTGCCGTAAGAGTAACTATAGTTATTTTTATATGGTTTCAGTAAAAATTCATAACGTTCCTATGCTTGACCAGCCTGTAAGTATGATTTTTATACATCAACTTCAAAAAATTTTTCACGCTAAGCGGGTCCGAATTTTAAGTGTAGGCACATTAACAACTTCTTACAATTTTATCCAGTTCGTGAAACATTTGGATTTACTGGCGAACCACCTGAAATTGTTATAACATGCCAATGCATCATAAAATTTACTGTAAAAATTATTGTCAGGTTAATGTATTTTTTTCTTTAAGTTTTTTGAATAGTGCTACATAATTGTTTAGGAGTGTACTAAACTACCTTCGTCGGTACTAAATTAATTTACCTGAAAAAGTATGCATCATCTCGATTAAAAATCATTTTTAGATTACCATACTGCTCTAAGGAAGGTGATAACTTATCGAGCGATGATGGTAATATTCGAAACAAGTCAATAAAGCGCAAGTTTGTTCCTCCCTTACAAGGTACTTTTTCAAACAAATACATTTTTTTTCAGATGAGAAATAACGTGCACTTTTCTGGAAAAGCACGTTACAAATTTTTTTATACACAAATGAAAATTGACTAAGATTAGGAATACTTTTGGTATTGCTTGGAAACATTGATACTTGACCTTACCTTCATTGTAATCTGGACCTCAGTATCTGAGTAAAACAGCTAATTTCAGTTTGAAAAAAAAAAGAATCACAGCACTATAGGCTGCTACAAAAAAAAGTACAGCATGCCAAGTTGTGAAAAAAAAACGGCAGTGCCATATGCTGCAACGTCGCATCGCATTTAGCTGTGAAGATAAAAATCACAGCGCTCTTGGTTGCAACGAAAAGAATCACAGCACTGTTAGTTGCGACAAAAACAATCACAGCGCGTTTGGTTACGACAAAAAAAAATTACAATGCTCTTGGTTGTAATGAAACGAGTCACAATTGTCTTTGTTTCGACGAAAAAAATTACAGCAGACTTTGTACAGGTGAAAAAAATTACAACGCATTTTATTGCAATAATGAGAAAAGGT
This sequence comes from Copidosoma floridanum, assembly GCF_000648655.2. The sequence goes on from NW_019380672.1 coordinate 248,244, forward strand.
ATGATTTAACGAAAACAAAGTGATGGTTTTTTTTTTAATAACAAAAATGCTATCAAAAATTTATAATAATCAAAAAATATAAAAAAAAGAATAACACTTATTTCTTGATACGTAAGACTAAAAAAAATGTCAATTTTGTGGTCCAAACCTATATTACTTATATGTTTATATTTTCTTTAATTCCTACTTACTACGTCCATTTCAATTTGACTTGATTAATATTTCATAGTAACTACTTTATTCTTTGTCTTTACAAATGAAAAAATTACGACTTCCTTCACTGAAAACCTAAGCAGCTAAGAGATATACTCCAAATTAACGATTCCAGTGTTAGCACGGCTTTTCCTAAGCGTTTCTTAATTTTTTATGTCAAATTTCTTGATTAGTATTTTGACTCTGTTACAATGTATTAATTGTAATTGTGATTCAAACTGTCATTTAAAATCATTTAAATAATGAAAATAAATCATTGGTAACGAGCTTCCACCAATAAAATTGTTAAAACGTCATGAAATATGGCGACCTTGAAAAGATATCAGCGTATAGAGCTCAGCAAGAACATTATTTTTGAATTGAGTGACTTAATAAAAAAGTGGTACAATAAAACGTCAATTTTTACTCGTTTCATTATAACTTTGCTCCAGAATTACCAGAATCATCAGCGATTAGCAGCCCCACTATTTTTTAGTATGCAGATGGATAGATGTCTTCTGTAAGCAATCATTGGTGAAAAGCGGGCGAAAAAATTATTATCTTAGAAAAGCGATTCTGTCTCAGAGTTACGTTACTTATTTTTTATGCTAGTTTTCGTAAAACTTAATTCATACATAAACAAACACATAAGTAAGAGTTGCCATTTACTAAAACTTGTTTGAGTCAAGGCACATGTTGTTAACTAACTATACTAAAAAATAGTTAAGATGCTAAACGCCGATGTTTTTATGCCTAAGGGACCATTTTATTGATAAATAATACTAAAAAAACAATTAGGTTGCTAATTGTCGTTGCTTTCTTGCCTAAAGGCACACTTTATTAATAATTAATACAAAAGAAAAGTTAAGTTAACATTTGCTGATGCTTTGTCGCCCGAAGAGATACTTTGTTAACTATTAATACTTGACAAAAGTCGAGTTTCTGGTCACAGATGCTTGTTTGTGCACAGTTATATTTTGTTACCTAACTTTACTCAAACATAGTTGGGTTACTAATCCACAAGGCTAGCTTGAAATTTAATTTTTTCAACTGTATTAAAAAAAATTAGGTTGCTGATCGCTGATGTTTGCTTGATTAAATAAATATTTTTATACCTAACTATAATTAATTACAGTGGGGTTGTTTATCGCCTATGCTTGCTTACTTACGGGAAAATTTCAAAAGTATTATATTCGTCAACAGTTGGATCGCTTATGAACAATACTTGATTACGTAAGGGCAAATTTCAGAAATAAATACACCCGAAAATGTACATTGTGAACTAACTACTTAAAAATCGTTGGGATACCAATCACCGATACTTGCTTTCCAGAGGATAGAATGAAACTTTTAAGAAATAAATTTACAATGTGTTACATGATGCTGTATCGAAATTAAAAATTAAAGTCTCTTTTTTGTTACAGTAACAGCGGAACAATAAAGGTACAAGGTGGTTTTTTTTTTTACTGAATAGGGGATCAAGCCAGCGTGTTTTTTTAAATAAAAAAATTAAAGTCACATTCAAATATTATATTAATAGCTCTTCAATTGCATTAAAATATACGATAAATTAAATTTCAAAGTGGATATACCGTTTACCCTAGAAAAAAATTATTGATTTTTTTGTCGAATAGCCTAGTAAAAAAATTAATAGTTTAAACACGACAAGTTTTTCTTAATTAATTAGCAGATCACAATATTAGTTATTGATAGAGAGATCGAATTAAGTTTTCGGTAACGGAAATAGGCCAGCGTGAGAAAAGTATGTTGTAGAGAATTAAATAATGCCAATCGATTATAATAAAATCGAACAAAAAATGTTTTCTGCTAAGGCTTCAAAAAAAATCGCAAAAATGGTAAAACACGGTTTTCAGCGTCGGAAACGAGCAATGGACCCTTACTTGTATATCTTCCTACATTATATAGTTGTTTTGTGTGGGGCAGTCATAATTCTCTTATAGCCTCTCCACAAAAAATGTTGTGACAAGTAGCCCTCCCCAAAATAAGATAAAATTCGAACGTTTTATACGTGATTTTGACATAGTTAAAAAGATGCTAGCCCCACATTTCGCCCCCCCCCCCCGACGCCTCCACAGGTTTTTCGGGGGTCCCCACAGCCCTTCCACAGCTCTTTCCAGCCTCCCACGCTATTTTAACGTGCCAAGCATGAGAATAAAATTTACGCACCTGATTGTTCAAAGCATATTATAATAACGTAATTTAACTTGTATCACTTAACTAAGATTGGTTACATGTCTATACACTCTGAAAATTTAATTACACCTACACCTTCATTAAGAGAGGTGTATTGTAGCAAATAAATACACCTATAGGTTAGGTGTAGTGTAGTTTATATACATAAGTATATACACGGATCAAAACCAAAGACTTCTCAACAGAATACAATATTCAACAAATTTATTGTTGTGTAAATAAACTTATAATAGAATTACTGAAGATGCAGGAACAATAATATATAAGTCATTTGTTAAAAACGACATCCAAATAAATTACCTTCTAGATTTCTTATCTCATGAATAAATAATACCAATCAGAGTCATCAATTGTACTTAAAAATTAAACATAAATTACTATGTGTATATTATAACGTGCCACGCATCGTTATCAGTTTATTTTTCCAGGCCACCCAAATAAACAGGCAAATAGACACACTTTACACTTAAAAAATCTTTATGCAACAAATTTTATCAGTTATTCGTTAAACATATAAGCTATCTTAACTTATGAAATTAAATTCATATAAGTAGAATATATACAAATATATTCATATTTACGAACTGTAAAATTTAACAGTTTATATTTAATAAGCGTAAAGTGTAGGCCACGTTAAACTTTTTTTTTGTTTGTATTATTTTAGTACTATGTAATTTTCAATGATCGAAACATATATTATTACATGATTAAAATAAATGCATCATCTTAAAACTTACATTATAACATTAATAATTTAAACCATGGAAGTTCACCGAATGTTAAAGGATCTTCCACTAAAATTATTTGAAAATAATACATTTCTTAATGTTAGAAGTTTTCACCGGAATTTCATAACAATTCAGATATACTTTTGATTTAAAAAAAAAAACACACACTTAATAATTTATAGCAGATTTTTAAAATTTTTCACAAAAATACAAGTAAAGTTCCAACTTACAGATTGAAAATTTTGTTAAAACAGCTTTTGACATTAGCCCTACGTCACCACGAAAAGGCAGAACTCCCCTCTCCCAATTTTTTTGGAAATTATCAGTAATAAGCATTAATAAAAATTTTATTATTGTTATTTTTCAAATAATAACCTGTCTGTCCTTTACTAATTCCTTGGGTTAATACGTGGTGAAANGTTTTTAATACGTATAATAAAAATTCATACACAATCAAACTTTTGGTAAAAGTAAATAACTTAATGCACGATTTTTGTCATAAACAAGAATTATAAAATTCTTATTTTCTAACAAGAAAAATCAATTTACGTTTACCAATTAAGATTTTTCAATTCTTAACCCTACAGATAAATTATTATTTTTGAATACAATACACTAAGTTAATTCACTTAACAAAACTGTACTATTTTAAAATTATAGTACATCATGTCATGTATTATAATTAAAAAAGGCAGCATTTGTTTATATAAAAACTCATTCATTAAACATTCGGTATCCAATATATTTGATTTCCTTAAATTTGCAATTTATAAATGTTATAAAATTTATATTAAAAAATTTCTTTCCATACTACATTTTTTATTTCTGAATCATTGTCACAGTCTATTTGTATGAACATACTTTTTTTTGCATCTTGATAAAGCTACATGTAATGGACCATGAGAGAACAAAGGCTTCTTTAAGTATATAGGGAATTCAGCCTCTAACCCCCCTTCATTCCCCACCCATTTACCTCAAATAATATTATCAAACAATAATTTTGTTGGGTTATTAATTTAACTGCGCCATTTAATTCGAGCGTAGTACACGATACATTTTTAAGAAGACTTTACATTGTATGACAGTATCAGATATATTTTTACGAAGTCTTCAAATTGTATGATGATAAAATTTTTTAGAATGTCCTGTAGTAATAAAGAAAAATAAATAAAT
>NW_019380672.1:257236-274807 GCF_000648655.2 Copidosoma floridanum
ATTTTAGAGAAACAACATTTTTTCTATCTTTGGTGATATTTTTTTGTAAATTTTTTCGTCTTTTTCATTTTATTATTTTATTGTCAAATATGCGATATTCTTGAACATTAACGTACTTTATAGACTTTGCAAAATCATCTATTTTGTTTAAATTGAACCATGCTGTCAAAAAAGTTTTCTCATTATAAATAGATTTTTCTACCATATTTTTATCAAAAATTTTTTTGGTTTTTTTTCTAAATGAACTGAAAAATAGAATACTAAATGACTTCTACCCATAAAAGGAAATTCTGGAAGTCTCCGTGATGCTTTCATGGTATTTAAGTAACGTCCATTAACGTATTAACTTATATTATCTTTTATTTCAGGGATCTCAGTTTTATTTTCTTTTTCTCATTAATAAAAAGCTTCATCACTACCTTCATAAATGTAATCAAGAATGTATTTAATACTTTGCATAGAGGCACAACATTCTACATTCATGTGACAATTATATTTATTTAAAAAGTATTTATTATAAGAAACAACCATTAAATTATTGACAGAAATTTTCATGTTACTGCTCTTAATTTCATAATTATGATTTTCACTTGTATTATCTTTTCTTTTATATTCGGGATAACCATCTTTTTTAAAGGACGTTTTGGAACAAAGTTGTTTTGGAATTTTTTGTTTACCAATTTTTTTGTTGAAATCGTAGCCAGAAGTATTTGTATTATGAGGTTTACGAAGCATTTGTTTTATAAAAATCATTCTATAAATAACGTAAGACTTAGTCAATTGTGTAGATTATGTGATTTTAAATGTATGAATATTATGAATCTTATTTTGAATTAATTTTTGTAATCTTATTTACAAAAAGAATATTGTAATTATAATTTTTTATATCAGTTAAGGAATATTTTAATTTATATTCTCATACACAGATGTATATTCTGCTATCACAAAAAAGTCTTTATAATACCATTTTCATCTCCGAATACTCTAACTCTAAGTTCATGTTGTATTGACCATATAATAAAATATAGTCATACGAAACTATATATTACGTTGTGTGTATATTTTAAGTTAATTAAAAGATTGACAACATCATCAAGAAAAGTAGAACAAACTAAGTAAAAGAACTTTACAGAGATAAAAAGTTAACTTGTTAGTTGTACTCGATTATTTAACAAGTCCATCATTTTGGAGATTAATTTAATATAATACTTGGGAAATCAGCGCGCATGAGGCAGAGCCCACTAATATATATTTAAGGCTTCTTGTCCGTTTCTATCACCGTGTTTTACCATTTTTGCCATTTTTTTCAAAGCCTAAGTGGAAGCCTTGTTCGATTTTTTTACAATTGATTGGCATCCTTTGATTCTCTCGAAATTTTTATTTATTTCATTTATTGATTTTTTTGGAGATTCTTTACAACATATCATTTTCGCGCTAGTCTGAATTTCATGAAAAATTACCGATATTTCAGCTGATTCGATCACACTATCATGGTAGATATTAGGTTCGTATTTAAATTGCATCTATTTGCGTGCCAAATTGTACCTTAATCTTCAGTAAATTGGCGATAAATTGCAGGTAAGAACGAATAAAAGTTTTTCTTCAAATTCAAAATAAACTTCATTTTCTTTCACTTATTTCGATAAGATAGTAGCTGGCATTAAAACACTGGCCTTTGAAAGATCTTCTTCGCCTTTATCTAGTTAGTCAGCCATGGTGAGCTTTGCGTACATTTTGAACGTATGGCTCTGTAGAGGCGGACAGATGAGCTCAAGGATGATGGTTATTATTAATTTCTCCGTGGTAGTGGCACTGATTCTTTGGAATAGAAGATATTCTCTTGTAGTAATGCACCAACAGGTTTCGTCTCGGTTTAACGATTGGAATTAAGTTTCGAATGCAACCTTCCATGTATAGCCGGACTGCCAAAGCAGGCTCGCAGAAGGCTCCTGGTGTCATACATTTTTCTCTATTTTTTTTTTTTAGTCTTCTTTGTGTCGAGCGCCACAAGGTGTCTTGTGGCGCTCCCTCTCTCCCTATCTAGGAGTTTTCATTGATTTTGGGTTAGGCATCTGTCAGTCGGTGGTGCTGGTAGACTCTGGGACTTATGGATATCTGCAGCAGCAGCGAGTTTTTTGGAGAAGGCCCCACGTTAAGCGCCGAATTATGAAAACCTGCCTGTCTGGGTGGGCGGGTTAGAACAGTGAGGGCAAATTGGAGGTGTCGGGAGTTATCTTCGAGGATGTGTTTGCCAGCAAGCTTTTCTAATCCAAACACACAAGCTGAGCTTCTTTTGAACCAGCTCTGGTGATTCGAGCTTATTTTCTTCTGATTGCTTGAGCTGTAATTCTTTTCACCTGAAGGCGACAAGCCATGTTTGTTTTTAACTGAACGCGTGAGCTGTACTTGATTTTATTCGGGTTTAATAATTTGTATTTTTCTCTCCTGAACACTTGAGCTGTATTTTCTTTGGATGAACCTGAGCAATGTTTTTTTTTTGCACGAACCATCATTATATTTCTTATATCCATAAATGGGTCATTTCACAAAAAATGCGATACTCCATGAAGCCTATGCTTAAAAATAACGGATCGAATAGTTTCAAGTTGGAACTTATTTTAAATAGTGTAACCCAATTCTCCCTAAATGCATTTTTGAGATCGTGTTAAAAAACGGGCCAAAATGTCATAACCGTAATATGAAGCATTTATAAACTTCATTTTTTGTGGCTTCTGGTATAAGCGGTCATTACCGTAATGCCTCTAATCTCCGAGAAATTTGAAATCATCGGTTAGATGGCTACAGTGTACGAAGAGATATAGAGTACAGATACAAAAAACGAAATTCGGTTGAAAAATTTCACCTTAGAGCTTTACAATCGCAAAAAAAGTACCGTTATTATATTTAATACCGTTGATAAAGTACGGTAATGATAAGTCGGTCATTGCCGTAACGCTCTTTTTAAATTTCTAAAAAATTGCAACTTAATTAACATGGGGTTTTAATAAATCATCGTAGAGATAGGCTAGAAGTTTCTAACTAGTTTTGACATTATATAATTTCGAAAAAATAATTTGAAAATTCTAAACATTTAATTTGAAGAATCTGAATTTGGGCGTGATATTATCGCAGGTTTTGTGAAATAATCGAAGAATTATACTTTGTATTTGTTAGTTGAAAATGATACGCGATACGCTTTTGGTAATGAGATAGCAAGTATAAATTCAATTTCTTTCCTCTTTGACTACTCGCATTACTCGATACATACATGCCCGAAATTTTTATACTTGGTTAAATGTAGCTCAAGATTGTTTACCTTGCAGTTAATAAATTTTTTATCAATAAACTTTTTAGTCAGGTATTTCTATGTATTTCTGCTCAGGCATGGTTAATAACATACTATCTTTAACAAAAAAAATCTTTCTGGATTCTTACTATATTATTTGAAAAAAGAGTTGTTTTTTAAGAATTTATTTTTAGAAACTTTTTACGTTGTTTGTAAAAAAAATAAAGTCTGAAAAAAACTTGGTTGGTAACAAAATTTATACATACCACGAGACGAAGAAAAAAAAGCCTCAGAACATAATGATTACCGCCCTTGGCTTTGCCTCGAGCATCACTCGACGTATTCTGAGCTAGCTATAATTTTATGTTAGACAAGAAACAGTTATACTTTTTAAAGGTCTATGATTTTTACTTTAACATTATTATCTAAAATGTAAAATGAGCTAATTAGATAGGGGAAAACGACAGTTTTGCATTTTTCCGGCATTTTTTGCGATTTAGAGCCCCAATTCGATATGATAACTGAGTGTGTTGAATACGAAAAACTTATATTTCAATAAGACTTGTAACTCTCAAGTTGAATTTTTTATTTAAAATACTTAACAAAAAATTTGGAAAGAGGCAAACAACTTTTTTTTTAATACGAGCACTTTTTGGGGCATAGAACGGATGGGTTACATCCTTGGTCAAAATTTTTTACACAAAAACGTTGTACTTCAAGGAGATCTACATTTTTAAACTTCAATTTTATAATGCAAAATATAAAACATGTAAGTGAGATAGGGAACAGCTATATTTCAGCGATTTTTGAGCACGTTTTGGCTCACAGAACGTTTGGAGTACACCCTGGACAAAAATGTTAAATACCAAGAAGTCATATTTAAATCATATCTACAACTTTTACTTTCATTGTAATTCTCGCAAATATCAAAGTTACAGCCGAAAAACTGTTACTATGCACCCATTAGTCATGTGTCTAATAATTCGTTTGAGTGGTTAACAATCTTTGACACTATCAACATTGGTGTCAAAGTTATCTAGCTGCAGCAGACGTCTGATCTTCCTTTACTTCCAAATATTAAAAAAAAAAATTTTACTGTTGCCTTACAGTAAATAATATAGTAAAATCTATACAAACTTCTAGAAATTACTGTAACTTACAACAAAAGTTCACATACTGCTGTTGAAAAATTCCTATGTTTTTAAAATGTGATGGTTATCACAATGATTTCTGGAATTCTTTTATTCATGTAACTGCAATACTGCTTAAGAAACATGATAGAATGATAACTTTAAATATATATGAAAATATTTGTAATAGAAACATGAATTCTCATTTTTTACATAGCTGTTAACAATAATTTGGTTGGCAAAATATATTTATTTTACATATTTTCTGCAAGACAGTACTTTTTTCAAGACAGTACTTGTCGTAAAAACAATTTTTTTTAATTTGATTTCGTAACATTCCTAAGAGTACATAATGAAATACTAGTGATTATTAAATATTTCAAAATATGATACTTGATAAATTGTAAGAATCAAAAAAAAATTTTCTCTTGAATTTTGGAATAGTAAGCCGATTTAACGCAATAAGAGCATAAGAAGCTGGACAATCGTTCCTTAGTATTTGATAATTAGCTCGTAAATTATCTCGACGTAGATTATTTGATGATATAAGTCGTCCACCAGAAAAAGCAAATCTGTGGGGTAAAATATTGATCCAATTAAAAATATAAATAATCATCGTATTTAATTTATGATAATTTAATGTTAAAGCGATACTGACTTGATTTCACGTCTTGGCTCTTTCAAAATTAAATCTGAGAAAATTTTCTGACTTCTAGTGAATGTGCTACTAAAGTTGTTTCTTAGTCTTATGTACTTTATTTTACTTTTGTAAATCATGGGAAACCTCAATTTGTTGGACTTTTGATTTAGTTCTGAATTAACTGTTAAGTAAGGAATAATAGAATCGCCAAAATGTTGAGAGATGATTGAATAACTTAACTGGTGTTTTCCAGATTTTAAAAGAGCATTGATCATCAACTAAAAGTAAAAAATAATTGTTAATATTTCCTAACTACTGGCAAGTAAAATAACTTAGTTAGCTAAGGAAGAATAAATATACCATAATATTATTATTTTGGTTAACACTTTATTTTAGTTTCAAATACACATGCATGAAAATTATCAATGACTTTTATCAAACGGTTTGGTATTTATTTTTTAATGCATAGTTTGTCTAATTTTTCTGATTAGATGAAAAAAAAATTTTAAGTTAAATGTATTTAAAAAATGTTTATCATACATAGGTAACTGAAGTTCTCGTACTGCAAGTACCTACACAGTTATTAGCTGATGGACACTTGATATGGGCGTTTATATAGGAAATGAGTAAAATAAAATAAGTTATTATATGCCTTGGAGTACTTCGTTACTCTGTTTTTAACCAAGTAATACAACAATAGCTAGAGCTATATATTTTCAATAAATCTTAATGTGTGTAAGAAATCATATCCCTTTGTATTGTTCTATTGTTTACCGACCACCGTCTTTTTCTCCGTTATTATGAGATACCCATCTTCTACTTAAGAGTAGCTCGTTGGAAAGCATTATCCTGAAATCTTACTAGTATTTTAGGATACTACTGGACCTTATTGCTTGATGCACAAAAAAAATAAACTGACTAATGAGATAAAGTTTAATACTTGTCTATCTCAGAGTTATCTTGATACGGATTATCTTATATTTTATTCCACTTCCAACCAGAAAGTTCAGGGGTGCAACCAAACAATTTTGAGAGAAGTTGAGTCAAAAGAAAAGAAGTGTCTTCCGTCTATCAAAAAAACTGGTGTCCTTTCTACTCTATAAAAAAACAGTGACATAATACACATATGTAAGGTACCCATCATATAGCCTCTGTCCCTAGTGTGTAGTTGCGCTTAAAACCACAACCTAACAAGTATGTATGAGGACTGAAATATGCAGTGCAATACTACCATCACTTTAAGTTGTCCTACTAAAGTACAGCGTAGCCTGTACGATTGACTCTAAATGCACCATTTATTGACGAAAAATTGACATAAATAGTCAACTGTAAAATAAAACTAATAACATTGTCAAAAATATTTTTATTAGAATAATTGTTTGAAAAATAAAAAAAATGTAAGTTATGCACGCAAGATATTGTACATACTAAAATCCGATGTTAATAGTGGTGACAACAAGAATCTCGAAGTATACACTGCATACATCGATAGTCCTAATTGACCGTATTGGTATGTGCGTCCGGTTAATATAAGTCACTGCGCACCCGAAAAGAGCATATCTAAAATATTTACTTCAGGATTTGGAATTTAAATTTTTCTTACGTCTAGAATCAAGATTTACAGCGGTGCTACATCAATACTATCGATGTCTTGATGATCATGCAGTGAATACTAAACTGCGAGATTCTTGATGTTGCCACTATAGTCATCGAATTTTGGTATGTATAGTATACTGCTTCAAATTTTGATACTTCAACATCCTTTAGATGTCCTCTTGAGGGCAATATGGTATAAAAATAAACAAATGTTTGAGGTTAATCTAAATAAAAACAAATGTAACATTAAATTAAAAATGTACAATACCAATACAGGCGGAAGGATAACTTACAATTACATAGCATGTAGTGTGCAAAGAAAAATTAGTATAACATGGCTCGTGGATAATAAAACAACGCTAAACAACAAATCTGCAAACTATGTGCGTACATAAATAAAATCTTCTTAGGTAAGGTAAAGGTAGAAACATAGAATAAAAAACTCTAGCGGTTTAATACTAAGTAAGGGACAAAAACAGAGGATATTAAAAATATTGGTATAGGATGTCATATACGTAGAATATACGAAAAATAAAATTATGCAGTTGAAAAAAACTAAAAATAAATGCGCTCACAGAAATTTGTATTTTACGTCAAGCAAGAACTTTTTATGTACAGGACTTGATTTTTTAGTTTCAAGCTGTCGATTAACTTTACTATGATAATCTGTAATATAAGTTATTTCAGAGAATTCCCTTCTGAGTTCATTCTTTTCTCGATCCAAGATAATGGTTGAAAATATGGAAGTATTAAGAAGGGAAGTTTAGTAGAAGAGTTTTCTATGATTAAAGTATAAGAATCTACCTTGTGGTTCATAATTTTGGAACGTTTGGCCATTCTATGGAGCATACTAACCCTAGCTCTAATATACTTTCATACGGAAAAGGGAGGATATGCATACAAAGCTGAGATTCTCCTAACATCTGAAATATTTTTTGTTTTAAAACTAGGGTCAATAAGTTTAAGCACTTTATCAATCATGGAAAAATCATAGTTGTCTTTTGTGCCACCGGATTATATGAGAAAAAATTTAAACATCTGCATGAGGCAGATGGTTTGCAATGTAAGTCAACCATACATTCAGCCTTAGGAACTCGGGTAATCAAAGTATCCAAAAAGGAATTCGATTTGTTGTTTTCTTGTTCAAGTGTCAACTGGATAAACGGATTGTAGTTATTGAAGAGTTCCAACACTTATTGAATATCATTATTAATAATTGAAAAACAGTTATCTATATATCTAAATATAAGTGAGAATAGACTACCCATATGTTGGAACAATGGAAGTCTCAAGTGACTCGAGTACTATTTCAGCAATCCGCGGTGGGAAACAACCTTCCAGCAATGTGCCACAAAGCTGACAATATATTCTTTGATTAAACGTAAAATAGTTTGAATTAATTAAAAAATCAAAACCATCCAAAAACTCTTTTTTGTCTCTAGCCAAAAGATTCACAAGAGAGCCTAACTTGCTGCTAGTACCTCTGAAAAGTGAAAAAGGCAAGCTGGTATAAAGTGATACCACATCAAACGAAACCAAGAAAACAACAGGAGGAACAATAAGTTGATGAGGTTGCTGACGTACTTCATAGGAGTTCTTAACTGAATACTGTGATCTCAAAAAAAATTTGTCAAAAAAGGCACAGAACCACTCATCCAAGCCATATATAGGTGATCCAAAAGTAGAACCTATCAATCTCACTGGTATATCACTCTTATGGATTTTGACAGGACTTTTTTGAGACTCTCGCTCTCCCACGGCTGACATTGGATCGTCTTTGTAATTGAAAAAAATTAAACTTTGTACAAAACGCAATCTAAGATACTTTGATATTATTAATTCATTGTTAAACTGACTATAAAGTGGTGTAGAAATATAACGTGTGTATATTTTTGTCTTTCCGAATAATATTTCCATTCTAAACCAGTACATCAAATACAATACAAAAATATTTTTGTACTGTGTAGAAAGCTATCTAGACATTCAAACACAATTTAATTTGTAGAATATGTGTTCTTATTTAATATAAAAGTAGAAAAACAATATTATCTATTGTACATGAAAATTTACAACGATAAGTAATCACAAGTAGTTAACAAATTGAATGACTTGATAAATTTTTTTTATCAAAAATGCTTCTTCGTTTTTCACCATGTATTCTTTTTTATTATGTTGATTTCTTTTTTAATAATTTTTTTTTTTTATTGAGCTTTTGACCAATGTTTTACAAAAAAACTTTTTAAGAAATGTTACCCTTTTGCGCTCAAGTACGGATGTATTCTTTAAACATCTTTTATTTTATCAGACCTTTTTTTTCCCGTAATTAGCCTCTTTTTCACCAAGTATACGAGTCTTTCGAGCAAGCCCCCTGCAAAGTTCTCCTCAGACGACTCTGTTGTCCATTCAACTCGGTACTATTTACAGGGCACAAGGATTGTCTAAGCACTTCTCAACTATTATCGAGTTTGGTAGATAGATATTTTTCAATAATCCATCTAATTTGCTAGAACAATTTTTTTATAACCAACAGTAACTTTACCCAATAAGCTATGGCCAGGTGTTGTCTTTCATTTGAAAAGAATGTCTCTGGAGGTTTAGACATTACCAGTAAATCGACTATTGGTTTTAAAAATTGGATAAATGGTTTTTTTGGCATCCTGGGGACTCATCCTATCGAAAAAAATCTCGATAATTTGTGATGGGACTCGAACCCACAACCCCTCGGATATCTGTAGCTAGGAGAATAGCACGCTAACCACTAAGCTATTGAATCTTTTCTTTAAGTTATGTATTACACGATTAAATAACTTCTATGTGACTATTAGGATAGCAGTTGTTTATAAGTATTATCTAATTTCCACTGCTGAAGTGATTTCTATTTTTTGTAAATTTTTAATCTTTAAAAATACAGACTCGAAATTTTTTACATCACAACGAGCTGCATCTATCATTACCAAAGAAGGATGTTGAGATGTTTTGGGAAGTTAAATTTAATCGTCAGGAGTTTTGATGATTTCTCTCATATTTTCATTATTACCATATTGACCGAAATTAAAGTCACATTTTATTGCTTTTCAACTTTTTTCTGTAAGAGTAAATCGATCTTCTCAAAGCATTTTTCCGAACAAGAAGACGTGACGATTTCAAAGACTCTTGACTCCAAATTTTGACAGTGTAATTTCTATCACTTTATTGATTTGTAAATAAATTTTTGTCAATTTCTCATTGTTAATTCTGTAACCGATAAAACTCCTTTAAGAGATCCATTTCACTGGCTATGTGTTTTTAGTATTATCGGATAAAATTTATTCACTAAACAATTCACAGAAATTAAACAATATGAAAAATATAATAAAAATATGGACATAACAAAAAAAATGTTATAAAAATTTACATTCTTATTACAGAAATTTGATGCTTTACAAATTTTTATTAAAGGATCACTTACGTCGATAACACGTATGTACAGTACAATAGAAATGTGATTTCTGATTTAGTATGAATTTGAGTGCTTCCTATGTAGACGCCAGTTAGTAAATTAACTCTTGTTTGTATTAGACCAAGAAATAGAAATATGACGAGAAATAAGAATACAAGTCAGTATGCTTCTTTTGGAGAGCCTGTAGAAATATGTGTTAATAATACTTTTTTTTTTAAACTGAATGTATTTGAAAAATTGTATTGCAGCCTAATTACTGTATGAAAAAGTATTTTCCTTACCATAGGCAAAAAGTATTTTGACCCATGGTCAGAAAAGTACTTTCGGACACGAAGTGAGCCAACAAGCACAAATTACGCTTTTGCACCCTAAAAAAATAACATTCATACCTTAGGCTCCAACTATAAGAACCTTACCCTTCAAGCAAGATTTTCTTACTTTGCACCCATGGTACAAAACTACTTTCATAGATCGCAGCATTTCCGCTATTGGATTCAGTTTAAAAAACTATTTAAAAAATGTAACTTTTCACACTCTTTATATTTTGATCATACTTTTTCTTCTCTGCGCTCTGACCTTGTCCGATGACGTTTGATAGACGAATGCTGTTAATAGAGTTCTATGTTAGCCTTCATAGCTTTACTCCTACAAGCACTTCAGATGAGTTTCTTGACCTCTACCGCTACTGGATTGTATTGAACAATACGATCGTATAGAATCAAGCAATAAGCTGACGAGTTGACGGGAAAATTATCGTGAAATTCGAAATCTAAACACACATCTACTGGAAAATTTTTTAGCGACTAATTTTGCTTGAAGAAATTAATGACAATCAAAGGTGCGATGTCCAAAAAATCATATATGTTTAACAAAATTACAAGGTCTTTACTATTACAAGAATTCTTAAAGTTAGCATAAATATCAAACAATAATGCATACTAATTATTTATAGTATCGAGATTGAGATCACCATAAGAATAATCTTGTAAATTTTAATAGAGTTTTACATTTCTTATGTGACAGTGATCGAAGTTCCTATCATTAGCAGTTCTATGATTTTTTTGGTTTGTTTGAAAATCCAATACAATGGAACGTTGCTTTTCCAACTTGTCTTGACTATCTAGATAATCTTCGATGTTGTAGGTAAAAGTAGATATTCAGAGAGCTACCAAGTACGAAAACTTATAGATATCATTTTGTCTTTTTGCAAATAATTAAGTAGACAAATTTTATGATAATCCGACGTCATAACATAATGTGTAAGCCATTCGAGCTTTAGTATCACTATTTTCAACTCATCTTAAGTCAGTGATTTATTAGCAGTTGCAGTAGGAATAGCACCTCAAAAAACTGCATTTGAATCATTTCTTAATCTCGTAAGTATGAGTTTATGTTTCACGTTGACAATTATCTTACGATAGTTTTCAGCAAAATCCAAAATCATTCTGAGAGGAATCAAGACATCAAAATAGCTGCTCTCTATTAGATTTAATGCGTGAGCTCTTTTCTAATCTTTATTTTGACTCAATACGTTTTAATCAGGACTAAACACTAACCTATTTTTCATGAGAATTGTTAGCCACATTTTTATACTTATCCATTTCAATAAGTGCTATTGAAATCTCATACCGAATTTCTTTGCACAGGTGACAGATGGCGTTGTTCATCATTTCAGTATTTTTAGTTGCTTTATTACCATATACTTTAACTAACTGTTTACAAATGTGTAACAAAAATTTATAAATGGTTACAGGAGACTTAATGTTTAAAATTTCTTCCACGTTATATACAACAAAACAAGAATATGCAAGTTAGTTTCTACCAAGACAAGTATGACTTTAGGTCGTCGACTTACCGCTAGAGCGCAAGTTAAACTACTAGTATAGTTTTTATTGTTGTGCACGATCCTCATTACAATGAAAGTTTTATATGTAACCTTTTTGTTACGATTTCCCCACGAAAATTCGCTAAATAACTGTCCTGATTGATAACTTTTGATAGTATTGTACTTTGATGATTTTATGTCCTGGCGGTATATCTAAGAAAAATTCGTAAACCGTAAAATTTTTTGCTCTCTTCCTACAGGTTCTATACAATCAGTGCTGTTTGATAGTCCTACTTTCACTAACACTTTTGAATATTTCAGCTACATCATTTGGTAGTGTACCGGTTGCACTCAATCCAGAAAATGAAGGCACTAGAGGTAGAGTACCACCAGTTAGAGCAGAAAGAGGTAAGATACGTAGTATTTTTACACTTTTTCAACTGCCTGCTTTTTCAACTGAACTACAATGCTCCTTCAAAGCTAAAGTCATAACCTTGTGTGCATTTTTGCTTTTAGTGTTTATTTTCCATGATGCAGCCTAGATGACTGTACTCAAGAAAGTGCACAGTCTCTTCTTACTTTTTACAATAATACCCAGTTCATTTTGAAGCTTTGTAGTGTTTGTGATAGCTAGAGCAACTGTTTTTTCCTCAGTACTTAAATATCCGGCTTTAACTCTTTGCCAAGTTTTCTGGGCTGCGTCTCTATCTGTTGAGTTTCTAGCCTCCATGTTTTCTCGATTCTGAGAATAGGCTACACAATGTTCCTTATACGTCATGTCTAATAGATTTATTATCATATCACCTCTAGCCAGACGTTTGACAAGTTTAGTACCAAGATCGCAGTACTAGTAGCCTGGTATGAGTAGTCTTACAAGTAAAAAATTTATGACCTTATTCAAAAAATAACGAACTCTTGTGCAATAAATAATCGTTACTCTTCAGTGGTTGAAAAATGACTGAATACGATCGTCTAAAAGCACTGTATTAATTACCAGATTATAAAAAGCATCGCGCATTCAATTATTACTTCAGTTGTTATCTAGCTATTATATTATGCACATATAAAGTTCGAAAAGCAAACTGTGAAATTGCAAGTTCCAAACTTTGACGATGTCGTGGCAAACTGTGAAATTGCAAGTTCCAAACTTTGACGATGTCGTGGAACATAAAAAGTGTTTGAATCGTCATAGTAGATTACTCCCAGATGGTATTCGAGTCGTATTATGTGGTCCATCCAACTGTGATAAAACCAACAGTCTACTGGCGCTAGCTGTAGATCCGAATAGACTGAGGTTTGAAAACGTCTGTTTGTGCTTGAATTCGCTTAATCAGCCAAAGTACAAGTATTTGAAAGAGCTGTTAGAGTACATAGATGACTTACAATTCTTTCCATTCAGTAAACATGAAGCGAAAGTATCTCCAGATGATGTACTACCCAACACGCGAACTCTGTCATGATCATATACTCAATTTACATCGACAAAGATAGAGAAATTAACAGCGGTGGGTACCGCAAAGATTTTGACAATTTTACTTTAAATATATAGGTCGTGCATAATATATTGTTTAGTCTATTTTTAGACATTAAAGCATTAAAATGTACAAGCAAGAAAAAGACATCCTTTTTTAATTAGTAAAGGCTAGAGAAGCCGCCAGAAGGAAATATTAGCTATTAAAATCTGGAAAAGACAAAGCTCAAAAAGTTTTCTAAGAGAGTTTCAAACCTATTACTTATTCTTTTTAAGAAATCATTACATTAGTGAAAGAAGGACAAAAAGAAATATTCGGTAATTTTTAATAAAGCCAAGATTCTACCTATCAAATAAATAAAGAAAGAAAAGTAGAAAGATGATGACACGATAGTTGATTTTTCTGCTATTTAAAGTAAGAATGATTATGATGAAATAAACGTTACAATTTAAAACCAACATAATCATCTTGACAATGTATAATATGAGTGAGTTCAACTTTTTAATTAGTGATGGGTTGATCGAGCTACTTACGAAAAATCATCCTGATAGATTTTTCATGAGTGAAGATAACTTAAAAAAATATTACATATTACATGCTTTCGAATACTTTAAGTGCCCACAGAAGAGACTATAACAAAAATAGACCTATCAAAACGCACATCCGTAATAAATTTTATGAAATTGATAAAAAAGTGGATAGCTGGTACTACACTTTTAAATTGCTAAAACAATGCAGCAGACAGTAGATTATATTCACTGGGACAATTCGAATCAGTTAACTGATCGCCTTAAATACCTGATAGCAAAAAGATTTGCAGGAAATCCTTGCTACGATAATGAGATAATATCTATTATCGCAGAGTTGCGTGAAGCTGAGTATATATGCTAGCATTTATTACGTTCGTAGCAAAATAAGCATCAACATGTTTCGACGTAAGAGTGGAAGCGATAACCAAGGTCCTCCAGATGTTAGCTGTAAATTCACTACAGATGCACAGTATGGTATTGAATATGAAAGACAGTGTCACGTTGCAGTAGATATCCACCAAAATGATGCGATGAATGTTAACACTTTTCAGAAAGAAATGAAAATTATTATTGATGAGCAAGAAAAAAAGCTGAGCAATTATAGCGATGTATTTTCTCAAAAAATTGCAAACTTGGAGTGGGAAATAAATACAATCAAAGTGATGTTATCTCAGATCTCTAATATTACTTCAGAAGATGATTAAAATGCTCTAAGGATTTGTCTCTCATTTTCTTACCAGCCGTCAATGAGGATGGATCGTAAAAAGGAATTTGTAAAGGAAGGTCATAGTTATTTGCCAACTGTAATAAATAAACTGTAATCAAATAAGGCATGGACCTTACCTGGACAGATAAAACTGAAAAAGATGTTACAGCAGCGATGAAGTTCATATGATGAGATGGTCGAATACCGAAAAATATACATACCATCAAAAGTAAAGAGTTCTGTAATTAGGTTTTCAAGACCTCATATAAAAATGTGACATCAATCTCGATTTGAAATACAGCAATTTCAAGGAATCTATAAGTGAACGATTTAATTACACTTTGAAAAACGAAATGTGCTTAAAGTTCTGGTTTCACAAAAATTACAAATGGCTTGATGTTTAACCAGATTTAGTTGTAGCCTCCAACGCCTAAAAGCATCGAACAATTGGTATGAAGCCTATTGATGTCACAGTTGACAATGAAGCTCAACTTTTACAAAAATTCAGGGTTAATGATGAAATGAAAAAAAGGCCTAAATTGAAAGTTAACGATAGAATGCATGTGAGTCAAGTTAAAAATGCCTTTAAAAGACGCTATACGTTAAACTGGCCATTTGAAATATTTACAGTTTATAAAGTTAAAAAAACCAATCCTGTTACTTATCATTTGAAATATTATAAAAACCAGTCGGTCTTTAATGGCTATTGCAAACAAGAGCTAACATCTAAGTATCCAGACATACATTTGGTAAAAAAAGTTCTTCAACAATTTTGTAATCAAGTTTTTATTAAGGTTTTGACAACAATTACAATAATTGGATGGATAAGCAAAATTTATGGTGAATTTAAATTTGCAAATTATTTAAATCAAATGATTTATTCATTTTTTTTCATCATAAACTATTAACACTGGTAAAGCTTAAGCAAATTTTTTTGAACCACCATCACGTTTACCAAATAATTTCATTTAACTAAATGTATTTAATAATGCACTGCAAAAAGTTTTATCACTGTTTAAAGCTTCTGTTAAGCTGATCGGAAAAAAACATTTCAAACTGTTCATCAATCTCGATGACGACTTTTGAACCATACATAGTAAGGACTTTGTGCATTTTTGTCACCATATAGGCTTGATCTTTTTTTAGGTAACTTATTTTTTTGGTTCGTAGAAATCTGACACGAGTAACTTCGGTTAGTTTGTTGGGATCCATCTGTAACAAAAAAAATTTTCTAAAAAATGTAAATTATGTCTTATAATCTATTTTGCCATAAAATGATCATGATGACCTATTTCATTATGAAGCGAAAATACTAATTAGCCTTGTTCCCTTGGAAAGTACACCACTGCACTAGGAGAATTTGCTCTTTTCCCACGCTTGTTCCTATTTGGTCATGAGTAAGGAATCTATTGCTTGGCATGCTTCCTGGTATAGCAATACCCCTACTACTACAAATTTTGGTGGCTCGATCTTGTCATTAGACACCACTGATCCCTTTAACTCCTTGTGCCTCTTTGGCTACCTCCTCTCTAATCGCCTTCTCCTTCTCTATGTAAGCTGCACTAGCTATCGCTTCAGCTACAAAATTATTATTCAATTATTTTAATTTTTTCAATTACAATTTATTCTCTCTGATCTACTATTCTGTTGTGGATGGTAAGTTACGGAAGTTTTAAGTTTAATTTCATTTTCTTCGAAGAACTACTTGACTGTATTTTTAAGATATACTTTGTTGGTATCTCTCCTAAGAATTTTAAGTTTATTTTAACTTTGTTTTTCTGCAAACTTGACAGAACTCAACTACTTGTTGCACTTCTGATTTACTCTTGATTAAGTACGTAAATAAATTTTTAGAAAAATCATCTAAGAAAGTAATAAAGTAGTTGGCTTTTCCTACAGATTTATCCATCATTTGGCACACATTGCTATATACAAGTTTTAACTTTTGACTAGCTTTTCTCCATTGTTTTGCGGAAAAGAGGTTTTCATGCTCTTGCCTCCAATGCAACTGACACAGTTACTCAGTTCGTCGTAATTATCAAAATTTATTTTCATGCTTAGATTACTTGAAGATATTGAAAAATTTTAGATTTAAATGTTCAAGCCTTTTGTGCCATAAGTCTATATCAACAACAGCATTACTGATTACTTTGCTTGTTTACACTTTCTGTCGTATTTCCTCTAGCCTTGTGGCATCAAGCTTGTGGAGAAAATTCGTCAAGCTAGTGCCTGAAAATACTAACTACTTCATGGAATTTTCAACAAAGTAGTTTTTCCTTTACAATATGTCGAGTATCCTTCACTAGCCAAAGCACCAAGAGCATCCAAATTTGTTGCTGCTTACGGAATTTGTAACACACGCAATAAGTAAACTTATTTTAGTGACCTTGATGATTCACTCACAAATTTACCGGCTTTTACCGCTTACGCATATCTTTATTTTGCCATAGACAGCTATCTTCTTATTCTCAACTTGTAGAAGATAATTAAAAAACAATTTATGATTGCACATTTGCGTGGATGCAGCTAAGTCGATAATCCAACTCTTCATTATACATACATGTATATACATCTTTATTTAAGGTGACTTATGAGGACCTTACGTGCTTAGTTATGTGGACAGTTCGCATAAATACGATTTTGTTCTCATAATAACGTTTTTTTACATAATAATGTCTGCATAAGTCACAATTGATATGTATATATATATTAGTGGGGATCCGCCCTCCTGCATGCTTCGCGTACCGACCTCTGGCGTAAAAGTTTGAAAGTTTTTTCCGTAAATCTTTAATTATTTGAAATTCACCTGCATTACTTTCATTTAATTTTTTGATGAATATTGAAAAACCGCAAATGAAAAAATTAATTTACTTTAGTATTTCTTACCATGTACAGAAATGAGTATTTGAAATTTTTATACACATATTACATTATTATTTGTAAATTT
>NW_019380672.1:281293-333629 GCF_000648655.2 Copidosoma floridanum
CCCTAAAAAGTGCCAGTGGTGAAACTTCCGGTCTATTCTTTATTATTATTCCTGATGGTGAAGAGCTGGCTACGGGTAGCTTGATTCTTACTCTGGGAGTCTCTATGTACGGAGACAGTGATGAAGGGAAGTACGCTGCTGTTCAAGGATATCTCGTCTTCGGGTCGCTCCCTGGATAACCAACCGCTCATTGTTAGCCAGAAACATGTAGGTTAGTGCGTTGGGGACGCGATGACCAAGAAGGTAGCCGTTGTGGCTGCCCGTGCTCCTCAGAGCTGTTTTCCCTGGCTCACATTTGTAGCCGAAAATTCTCTGACTGTACCTGGCGGGATGGTGGGACTGTCACACAACTCTGAAGAGTAGGTGCAGATTGTGCTCTGGCTAGATATGTCTCCTGGTATTATGCCGGAGACGTCATCGGTTGGAATGGCTTTTTCTTCGATCGCACTCATCGAGGTTCAGGGTGAATGGAAACGTAGGTCCCTTTTCCCTTAGAGAAGTGTCGTCCGTAACCGGGATATCCAGCTGCAGGACTATAATCTCCATTGTCTATGCAGCTCGTTTATCTGCCGAAGCACGACTGCATCAGTTACCGAGACGCTACGGCCTATTAGAACCACACTTATTTAATTCTGTTGCAGGTAGCCTTGATTTTATGTCGATGCCACCTAGCGGATTTTACTGAACTAAAGTGAAAAGCTTGCACATTTTTGCAAAACTTTGAGCTCATTTATTGCTATTGTTATTTAATTTTTTAAGATAAGAACTATACTAAAGCCATCTAGGAAGTATCATGCATCAGTGTGCAAAATTTCAGCAAAATCGGTTCAGTAGTTTTTACGGTTAGCGATTACAACGGTTTTAGTAAATTTGATTTATATATTAGAAAAATAAATCTAAAATACAACAACAATTATTTTGGAACACGTAGAAGTTAAAGCAATAGGTAAGAAACAGTCGGGTTTTTTGAATTGAGATAATAAATACAACTATACATATAAAATATTAATACATTCAAAACATGTATAAATTTATAATATACATACAAAAAGTATACATGTGTATTATTATATATGTTATCCAAATTTACGATTGGGTTTGGGGAGTTCCGTCTCGTCGTGGTTATGGTAGAGCTCAATTTAATAGGTTATTAACTCAATCTTTTTAAGTTAGGCGATACTTTCACGGTTATTATTTTTTAAAAGTTATGTAACATTGTAATTTGTATAAATAGTTGTATCGTGTGATATACGTACATTTAAGAAGTAATGAATCTTACATTGTTTTAAAATAATAGTAACATAAAAAAACTTAAATGCACTAAGAACCTTATTGTTATCAATGAATTTCAACAATTTGATAATTATTATATTACGATTTATAATAAATTATTTATTAACATTATTACATAATTGAATATGGATTTTATGTTTTATCTATACGTATAAAGCTACTTTTTCAGTTTTTTAATTACATTTTAAAATACAAGTTTCTAAACTAATCAAATCTTCATGTACTTACTACTACAGTAAAAGACACGGATACCAAATGTTTCTATGCCCACTTTTTAAAATGGTGGATCCAAGAAGATATAGAAAGAACGATACTCAAATGGTAGTACGTTTTTAAATATAAATCTAAGTGCTATTCTATGATACATAACCTCTGCTATGGTCAAAATATATTACACTGTTGTTCTTTCCTTCTTGAAACCTTATCAAAAATTGTAAAACTTGTAAAAAAAAGTTATTTATATGAAATGCCGTGAGAAGATTAAAAGTTTGGTACCACAAATGCTAATCAACAACAATGTATTTTTATTTTTCTCCAAGTTTTTTTTACATGCACAAACTTGAATTCTTACGTATGTCCTTAAGTCGCCAGAAGACCACGCTTACAAAGAATATACACATGTAAATTATTATTTCGTTTATATATCTTTATAATCGACATCTGTTTGCTCTATTTCTATTTCTATTATCATTCTGGCTATTTTTTGCTAATTTTTGTTATTATTATTTTTTGCCTTATGTTCATACACCTGATCGGTCAAAATATGCTACTGTCCATTTTGTGAGTTCTCTCTTATCTAATTATTGAGTTTTTCAAACGCCTGCTGGCTTAATTTTATTCACAAGCACTACTTATCTTGTCTTCATATTTGAACTTTATGTTGTGGTTTTCGTAATTTTTACCAACAATCCGATACATATCTTTATATAGGGATCCATACTTATTTCTCGGCTCCTTAATAACATGTTTCTTTCTTTCTGTCTTTCTGAGAGCAGTCTTTTGTTCAATTTTTTAATCTCAATAATACTAAGACCCGTGTTTTATCTGTACTTGATTCATAGTTGCACTCATTTTAAGCTTCGTTAGTGTGTTTTTTAACTCTTACAACTATTGACCATTTGCTTGTCTGGCCGTTGATTTTTTTTTCTTTCTTCAAAGCTTAACGAAATTCTGGCTGGATAGCCGAGTAATACTTATCTCAATGTCAGATACTCCGTTAAAGTTTAGAGAATTCATTATATTGCACCATTACTACATGAGTGAAAGTCCCATTTTATCTATTGAAAGTACTCCTGCAAATTCCTCTAATAACTTATTTAGAAATTGTTTACCTCTAGATAATATTTTTTCTGGTATGCAGAAGTATGTTGTTACTTTATGGAGAGGTGCCTTTACTATTACATTGACACACATCCTGTCCCATGTTTCCCCAGTAACAATCCTTCACGATTTTGCAATTTTGTTAAAAGTTTGATGCATGTCTCTGTGGCTTCCCACAGATGAAAATGTAATATTTTGTGAGTGCATCAAATCGCTGATTTTACCAATGGTAGTACTAAATTATTTAAGTAAAGAGTAAGCGCTTAAATATGTTTCATCCTTTTTTAACAATTGACTGTGTAGAAAAGGAACGAAGAATATTCACATTTGTTGCTTCATAGTCTTGCAAATCATTATTCACCATATGTACTTTTAGAAATCTCTAAATCTTTATTTGATGCTCTTAGTATGTTGAACAGGTAAAGTAGAAACCACACTATATTTCTTACTCTTAACTTATTTTACGGAGTCTAGAATAAAATTAAAAACTACAAGTTGAAACTAAAGTACTTACTTAAAACTTGAGAATGTAACAGCAAAAACGAAAAAATTAATCGAAGCCTTTTATACTGATATAAGCATCTGTAGTCTGTCTTTACTGTTTTAATACTGTATTTTTCGGTCCCTCAGAAAAAAAAGATTTGACCCCAAGTCAAGCAATTTTGAAACGATTGGTCACACTAGAAAAGGACAATACTATTACAATAATATTATGCATATACTTAAGACTCTCACCGGATGGTTGAGCCCCAAAGTCGCTTCTCTGCAAGCGCATGATGACTCATTCATAATACTATCATCGTTTAGTCCGACCAATCACTTTTAAGTTGCTCGAGTTAGGGGTACTGTCCAAATTGCGCTCGAGGCCAATAGTATTTGTGAGAGATTTATTAATCGCAATACAATTAATTTCTTAGTTCATCTTATAAAGGTTTTAGCTATGTTGACAAGAAAGGAAATGATACACTCTAAAATTTTTTTTGGATGCTTTACCATTATATGGAAACGGAAATAAAGTTACCGTAACTTGATTTTAAATCCTTGATAACTATTACAAGATCTCAAATAATGATAAACTAATCTAGTTAAAAAAGTGTGCTAACTAAAAACATACGAAATAGATTAGCAAAAATGTTAAAATATAATTAAAAACCTTTTTATGCCAGGACTGGCTTTTTCCAATCATCATTATCTTCTTTGGATGGTGTATGATACAGTTTAGGCTGAAGAGAAAAAGTATTGTGAAACACTTTGCAACACATTTTCGAACCATTATAAGAATTATGAGTGAGTTTGCTTTATAAAGGCGTTAGCTGTGTTACATAAAAAATGAAAAATACACGCATTCACTAAGAATACCTTTTCTAATAAAATTTGACGGTAAAATTCGTTACAAATAAAACTGATTTTCGTCATTCTATTGTTTTGCAAATGATTATACATCATACGTATATTCAGTTCAATAAATAAAAATTGTTTTGTAGTATCTAAAGTATAATCTTAACATCTAAGTTATTATGACAAAGCACAAAAAAATTTGAAAACGGTGACGATGTGTAACTTTGTGTGACATAAAAATTAACTAGCGAAAATTATGGGGAATACAACTTAAAGATTCTTATAGCCAGACTAGCTTTAGGCATCGCCCTTATTATTTTTGGAAAAAGTATGATCCAGTTTAAAATTAAAAAACAAAGCACTTCTCATAGTTTTTGATCGGCATTTATTAAAGGTAATAAAGATCGAGAGTGAGTTTGCCTTATTGAGGTATTAGCTGCATTATCTAAAAACTAAAGAATGCACGCATTTATTAATACAAACTTTTTTGACAGTTTGGAAAAGACATCTTTAAAAAATAACAATTATATCTGTCACTCCATTTTTGTTTAATAACTGTACAATTTACTTGTAAACAGATAGCTCCTAATTTTTTATGCTTAAGCAATGTATAAAAACTTTTATGCATCAACTAGATTGCATTTTTACTGTTTATTTATTGCGATGAAACAGAAAAAAAAAACTAAAAAAACAGTTGACAATGTACGTCTTCTTATAAAATAAGAATCTACTATCAAAGACTAAAAATATAGGACTCTAAATTTCAAACGTTTTCGTAGCGATATTAGCAATTGCAAATCGTCCTCATACTTTCTGAAAAGTGTATGATCAAGTTTTAACTGAAAAAAAGAAAAATTTACAATTGTATGTAAAGGAAATTTGACTACAGTAATAAAGACCATCAGTAAGTTTTCCTTATAGAGGCAATAGCTGTGTTATAACAATCCGAAAATTGTACATATTCAACAATACTACTGTGACTGCCCATGTCATATACTTAACATTTCTCATTTCGAAAAACAAAGTTTCATTTTTAAATTTTAAAAAGCAAAAGTTCAGCAATCTCCAACCATCGAGAGGTACCCCTGCTTCTGCAATCACAGGACGTATAACTTATTTCTTTTGAATCAAGCTACCGTCGCAAAACTCGAACAACGCGTGCAACCTCCAACAAATTTATAAAGCGCTTATCTCACATCAGTTGGCAGTAGTACATCCAAGAATGAGAATAACCAACAATTTCAATATTCTTTACTACGTATATCCAAAAGAAATATCAAGAGCATAAAAACTCCATACACATAAAAATATTCGCCTTTTCTCTTTCATCAAGTACTCGAAAGTATAACTATAGAGGTTGCGTCTTTTAAGCAGAAGTAAGACTTAGTTTAATGATTAAGCTACGTGTTAAAAGCGTGCATTTCAAGCAAACGTAAGACTTAGTTCGGTGACTAAGCTGTGTACGAAAAGCTCAAGCAAGCCAAGCCACTGTAGACTCGTCTAAAGAGTGAATTGAAGAGGAACAAAAAAGACAAGACCATCGACTTGGGTTCCAACGTTAAAAGCAGCAGAATAATTATTTATTTATTGTCATCTCCACGAGTACTTTCATGTAGGATTAGGATCATCGTTGCGGTCAACCTTGTAAGATCTTGCGACTGTGTGCGCGCAAGCAGCGGCTAACCAACGATCATAGAAGAAAGTTAAGTTAAAAATACTATAAATTGTATAAACATTGTAAAAGCGAATCTCAAACTTTATAATTGACATTATTTATAAAATCAACTATCTATGGCTTTTCTAAAGTTAGTAAATCATTAGATAAGACATAAATTGGTTGTTGTTTAAATTTACTTTCTTAATTGAAAAATATTCTTATTTCTTAATCGTATGAAATGTTCCTAGATCCAAAATTGTGATTGGTAGAAATATAATTCTTACTTAAATGAATAAATTGAATACCAAGAAAATTTTAAATAGACAATGTATGACAAAGACTTTGACAAGGACGTGAGATAAAAAGACTAATAAGATATGCTACTACTGCATTACATAAAATATAAATTTAGTAGGCTAACGCCGGCTTGAAAACGAAACTAACACTACTGCATACATACCATTTTGTGATACTAGTTATAATAGTACCGTATGACATAAGACATAAACTCAAACAGTAGGTCAACGCCAGCTCAGCGTACACCACTCCATACATATCGCTCGGAAAAACCTAACACCACAATTTCGAGTCAACGATTTAAAAAGAAAGTATACTGTTAGTGAGAGAAAATAAGGCCCTAAGACTAACGATTTGTTCCTGACGAACAAAAATTAAATTTATTGTTTGTAGAGCAAATTTACGAATTCCACCCGTCACTTAAAAAAGTTCAGATGTAATAAATTGGCATCCCTAATGGGAAATGAAGCCTTTTGTTTTACTTAGGGTATGCTTTAACTTAATTAAATTTTTTTTTATCGTTTTATTTCATTTTCATTATTTTTTAAAATTTATTTCTTCATTATCTTTCCTAATTAATTTTTTTATATAATGGATCAGAAACTTGAGCATCTGAGCAAGATAACTGATGTAGCTACAAGGTTACAGTTACTGGAACAATAGCATAGGGCAAGGGAAGCCGAAAAATCACTTGAATTCCTTGAATTATCACGTAACGTAGCCCTTAATAATTATGCTTTATTTATCACCAAGCTGCCTTACACATACCCATACATAGTGGCCAAAATATACCGCTCAGAGATTTCTTGCAAGATATTGAAAGTAGTAGGTCTCTTATCTCAAACGCGAAAGAACCTAAATTTTTAAGAACAGTCATTTTCAGGCTAAAAGGTAGAGCAAGAGATTGTCTAGACGGATTAACAATGAATACATTTTGCGATCTTATGAACCATTTAAAGGCTCACTTTGATCCTTTTAAAACTTACGCTAAATACATCACCGACATAAATATATCTCAGATAAAACAGGGAAAAACGGTTCTTAATTTTCACGAGACAATTTCCAAACTCATTAATCAAGGCACTAGAGCAGCAAAAATAGAGGCCGCTTCCAACAACATTCCTGAAAACCAACAGCCTGATTCAAAATTATATCTTTAAATGGTTGGGCGTGATGCATTTATGCAAAGCCTACCCAATGGATTTCGAGCCAACATGATGTCAAAGGTACCAAAAACTTTTGCTGGTGCCTTGCAGGTAGCTTTAAAAGCCGAAGAAGTTGGGAAAATATTTTACCCCAATACTCACGCTACCATGTACCACCAAAATTTACATATATGCCTTGTTCAGAAATTACACTGTACAGGAAGACAAAATCTATCAGTACACCAACAAAACAGACAAGAAAATTATTTATGTTTTCAGCCCAATCAAAACAATATACAAGTTAAATATGACGATTCCAACACGTACAATCGCGATAATATTTCTTATTATTACAATCCTAATGACACAAAAATTTTCTCTACAACGTTTAATTCAGACCATTAACCATAGTACTATATCTAGCTCTTCAATATCGAAATAACGATTTCACTGATCTATCTGTGAAATTGTTGCAACAATCGAATGAAACGCAACCTGATCAATTTTTGAACGACTCATGAAAAAATCATCGAAATCTCGGTTCCATCAACCAATAAAACACCAAAATCAATTACTAGCCTATTTGAATTGCTTTATTTACACAAGTTTGCTGCAGTGTGTATTTGGTAACTCGTCTTCTTCTTCAATGGAAAATCACCTCTGCCCAGAGAAATATTGCCCAATGTAATTCATGGAGAACTCAGTCATGTAAATATTAAAATAACTGTATGTTTTAGCGGATTTGCTTATCTATCAAACAAAATGAGAAAATCAGTTTCATGGTTATGTGACAGATGGTAGTAGAATACCTGAACTGATGCACGTATATACATATGTATATACAAGAGTCAAATTCTCCTACTTGACTAGAGCAGTAAATTAGGGAGCTATCTTAACTCTTGCAATTCACTATATCAGGAATTATTTTCATATAATCTTATTGAATCAACAGCTAAGTTTTGTCAATACAATTAACTAATATTTGTTACTGCAAAGTGGTCTTCGTTAAAAGCTTTTAAGTTCATAGAGTACGACTAAATGAAAATAAAATCAACAATAAGATCAAACCATATTACTTTAGAATAATAACAGTAATTAAAATATAAATAAATAAATATCAATCAATTGATTCTCAAGACTGAAATTCTTTCCACAACAGTTGAATGTAAGAAATATCAGAATTAATTACCAATAAATATCCAAAAAAATTTTTATTGTTAATCCATATTTATGACAATCCATACGAATAATCAAATAAAATTTGGCAAAATTTTTTTTTATTTACACTAATCGCTAAAATTGTATTCTTCTATTGTACATTATTTAACATATTAGTATAAAACAAATCATACGTACGTGCGAGACCATAAACGGACAATTTTACATTTTGAAGATGTATTAACAACAAATGACTTTCAACAACGTTTAGTCTAATACTAGAGCAGTGTAAAATTAAGACAAAAATCTACAGTAAAAATAATGTCTAATAGTTTGCAAAAGAATTTTCAGACTTGTAAAACATCATCGACAATAAATATCATACTGTTGTAACAATTTTATGCAGCAACAACAACAATACAATAAAAGCATGATAGCAACACTGCAGTACCTCCTCTCACTTTATTTCGACAAAGCGTTACGGATCATGCAGTAATATCACATGAAACATCAACGCCATAAGGATACTCCGTGAAATGAATAACATCTACGCCTACTGCATAACACTACCAATAAAAACTGCCATCAAGAAGTGAAGTAAACAACAACTCTCTAATGACTTCAATCAACTCGCACAGAAACCAATCCACTGCAATTTGCTTCAGGTAAACATAAAAGATAAATATTAACCTTATCTTATACTCCAGTTATAATACAGGTGCCCTGCCATACCATGTAATGCCTTAAAAAAAAGAAAAGAAAAAAAAATCTGACCAACAACTCCAAATAGATAAATATTAACCTTNCTAAGCAAATTGATGAAATGATTGAAAATTGTTATACGTGTAAAATTTTTATTAATAAAAATAGAAAAGAGCCAATGATTTCAAAAGAAATACCTGAAGAGCCATAGAAAGTTTTGTCTGCTGATATTTCTTATTTAATAGGAAAAAATTATATATTAGTTGTAGATACTTTTGGTGAATTTGTTGAAATAAAAAAACTAAATAACTTAACTTCTAAAAATTCAATAAAAGCTTCCAAGAAAATTTTTTCATGATATGGGATATCTAAGATATTATATTCAGATTCAGGCTTGCAATTTACTAATGAAAAGTTTTCTGATTCTAAAAAAGAGTCGGGTTTTAAACATAAAATCGTCTCACCAAAACACCATCAATCAAATAGACTGGCTGAAAGAAATATACAAACTATGAAACAACTTAAAAAAAAAAATAATAATACAAGAAGGAAAAGATAAAGAGATGGCATTGTTACAGTATAGGAACATGCCTATCACTGGTACTGGAATAACTTTTTCCGAATTAATGTATAATGAAATGTAAGACAGGAATTACCGTGTTACATGAAAGCAGACGTTACGGATAAGTCATTCAAAAGAGAATTAGTGAAAAGACAAAATCAGCAAAAGGAGTAATTTGATAAAGATTCAAGGCCATTAAAAGAATTAAAAATAAGGGATCGGGTAAAAATATATGATGAAAGAAGGAATGCGTCTCATCTAAATACGATCACTATAAGTATGGAACATCTTTATTTTATGTATAAACGAGTTTGCTTACGAGTGAGTTTGCTTTACATATTAGTGAGAAAAAACGTAAGCAACATATCAATTCTAAATTTCTTGTTAAATTAAAAAAAACTCCAACAAAATGCATTGAATTGTAGAAAGAGGTCTGAAATGAGAAATTTTGATCCCGTACATGTATTTTCGAATCTTCTAAAAGGATTTTTATAAGCTGAGAGAGCATCAAAAATGACTTAAATTTACGTTAACTTAAGTATGTTTCAGTTCCATCAACAGAGACTTGAACCTATTACATAATGTGCGAAGATTATGTGATTTAGCACTCTATGACATTACCTTGTTTCTAAAGATCAATTGTATTTTGAAGGTAATCAAGTTGAAGTCAAGAGAAGCAGTGGAACTCATAAATGCCTGAACAAAAAAAGACTTCCAGCGTTTCTTTGAATGGTGAAAAAACAAATAGGACCAGGGAGGAGGGTGTACATTAAAGGGAAGCATATTTTTTTAAAAAATAATTTTTTGCACAATCAGTCTTCTTATCTGATAACTAGACTTTATATATCTCTTAAAAGAATTATTTAAATGATACATAATTAATACGAATACTTATGAAGTTTAAAAGTTTTAACTAATACGAAAGGGACTGTTGAACCATTTTACAGCAATGATTTCACATGCTCATAAAAATTCGGATTAAATAAAAAATGATAAAAATTTCAATTCTAGCTTAACAGTATTTAATGACATTAATTAAAGTCTTCCACTGTACCAGATAAATTGAAAAATCAGTTTATTTGTTGTGTTAATCACACATGTGTATTGATATAACCGACTGTACAATAAAGCAAGTAAGTAAGCTTACCTCGTAATATCTCCAGCCAACCGCCTACAGCTACTGATTACCGACATTACCTTATCCACAGCTCTTGTTGATAATCTCGGCCAGTCGCCAGCCGTTTCCAGTACGTACTATCCTGCTGCCATTATGTCATCACTGGCAGTATCAGCTAGTTTTTCGTCATCATTGATCCCTGACAGTTGTACATAGAATATAACTGAGTAGAAATTCATGCTACTACTGCCCGCGTACGTACTTAACATAATACCTGCATGTTTGATGGTTGATGGCCTATGTGCTACTTCTGCAACAGATTGAAATAGCTGAAGCTCCAATAAATATTACCAACTAACGGAAGTGGTATTCTCTAGACCCACTTTTCCGACCAATGGTAAGCAGTTGTTTATCTGGGGAACGACCTGAATATTGTTAGTTTATATATAAAATAAAGATGTTCCAAAGAAGGTATAATAAGTAAAGTAACAAAACCAACTGATTTTATACATTCTGTTTTAATAGTATATAAACATGATAGTACATTGAGAATATGTTTGTATCTAGGCTACCTAAACACCTGCATAAAAGAAGAGCACTTACAAATTCTAACTTCAAAAGAAATTGCAGTAAAAATGAAAAATGAGAAATATTTTACAACACTAGATGCTAATAAAGCGTTCTAACAGGTAGTGCTTACAGAAGATAGCAGAGAACTGACTACGTTCACTACTACAAAGAATAGGTATTATTATAACAGAATGCCCTATAGGTTGAGTTCCAGCAGATTTTCATAGGATAATGAGACAAATCTTGGAAAGAATAGGAAATGTTGGAATTTATATAGATAGTATAATTATCTGCGCAGAAAGTAATAACGAAATGGATCAAATAGTAGACAAAGTTTTAAAAAGGGCAAAACAGTGGGGTTTAAAATTCAATCTTAAAAAATGTAAATTGAATTTTAGAGAGGTTAAGTATTTAGGTCATAAATTGTAAGAAAAAGGCTTAGAAGTCAATTGTACTAAAGTTGAAGTGATAAAATCTTTGAGAAAACCAGATAATAAAAAAAAACGAATGACTCTTCTGGGTACCGTTAATTACATATCAAAATTTATTCCTTATTTTTCGCAAATAAAAAGTGATTTAAGACAATTAGTTAAAATAGATATACCATTTATCTAGGGTAAACGCTAACAAAAATCGTTTATAGGGTTAAAAATAATCTATGTAAACCACCAGTTTTCGCGTTTTTTGATAGTAATAAAATAACAACATTAAGCGTCGACGCCTCTAGTGAAGGACTAGAGTGTGTTATACTACAAGAGAAGAAACCAATTGATCATGGCTCAAGATCTTTAACATCATCTGAAAAAATGTACAGTCAAATAGAGAAAGAAAGCCTAGCAATTCTTTTTGGTTGTAAGAAATTCGAACAGTATTTGTACGGAAAAAATTTTTAGTAGAAACGGACCATAAGCCATTGGTATTCATGTACAATAGATCGTTAAATAAGTGTTTATCAACGTTACAACAAATGATGGTTAGTCTGCAAAGCTACAAGTTTAAACTTGAACATGTACCTAGTAAAGATTTAGCTATTGCTGATTATTTTAGTAGAAATAATTTTCGAAAATTCTGAGATTACTGAAATAGAAAAAATGAATGCATATGTTTTAGCAGTAGAAAATAGTCATAATATTACTGATACAAGAATGTAGGAGATACAAATTAATACTGTAAAAGATAATGAATTACTAGAGTTGGTTAATCAGATGAGATATGGCTGGCCAAAGAATGAGCAGATAGTTCCGGATTAAATAAAACCGTATTTTACGTTTAAAGAAGAGTGAAGTGAGCCTAACAGGTTAATACTAAAGGGAAATTGTATAGTTGTTCCAAAATTCAGTATGCTTATTTCAGAAAAAACAAATTTTAGATAGTGGAAAAAATAGCAGTTTTTTGGCCAGGCATGTCTAAGCAAATTGATGAAATGATTGAAAATTGTTATACGTGTAAAATTTTTATTAATAAAAATAGAAAAGAGCCAATGATTTCAAAAGAAATACCTGAAGAGCCATAGAAAGTTTNTACACGTATAACAATTTTCAATCATTTCATCAATTTGCTTAGACATGCCTGGCCAAAAAACTGCTATTTTTGCCACTATCTAAAATTTTTACATAACAGCATTATAATCTTTTCTTTATTAGTATTTTTTTCCGTGAGCGGAAACGTATTATGTATATAAATATATATACACACATTCGTCTCCTATCGAGTGCAAAAGTACAGCTACCTGCACTTTACTTGGCATTTGCTTTACACCTGATGCAACTCTATAAATTTCAAATCACAGTTACTAATTTTTAAAACTTTTAGGAGAGAGATTACTTGTCCTCTCTGAAGGTCTCAAATCCGTGAACCTTGTGCCTGCTATACTTGACGTTGTTGTCGTTATGTTCGTACTTTCTTCAGTCGTTGCCATTTTTCTTATTACATTTTTCAACACACGTGTTCATTATTCTCTTCAGTTTTATAATTATTTTCTTACTTTCGATCTATGTGCTGCAGTGCCATGTTGTAAGTTTATACATTAAATAAAGATGTTTAATACTTATAGCGAATAATCATTTTTCTCTTCAGTCTGGTGCTACAACAGAAGGTCAGAGAAGACCACCCTGGGGTATTCAGGTAACCAAGTTTGCTGGAAACTTACGTCAAGAAAAAGTTTATTGGCTAACTGGTCCTTTATAGGACTATCAAACGCACACGTAACGCACCACAGATATTTGGTCCATCTATCTGTCCGTCCACGATTTTGTGTTTTTCAAATGATTTTTAAGATTATTGTTCGGCAAAAAAATGAAAAATATATCCTACGTATTTGTAATGATTTTTTAAATATGCTATAATTTTTCCAAAAATTTTCCACCTTAATTTTATAGAGAAATATTAAAAATACTGATATTTAAGATTATGTTTTCGCATAACTCACCATCTCTCTTTTTGTGTGCCATGATGTTTTTATGCCTTCATGAAAACGGTAAAACTTGTTATTTTTTATATATCTTGCTGTCTTTTGAAGATATTGCATATTTTTTAAAATTTGAAGATTATGTGCACGCATGGCCATGTAAAATAATTTCTGCATCATTGTTCTCCTAAACTAAATGTAATATGACTTTTCCCATGATTTTCCCTCTCCATTTTGTGTAGGTGCATCAAAAATTGAGGTTATGTTTTTTCATAAATCAATGCCACTCTTCTTGTGTGTAACGATATTTTGATTCCCCTTACAAAACCCGCAAAACTCATTATTTTTGCTCTATCTTGCTTTTTTTTAAGGTATGGTGTATTTTTTAATATTTAGAGGTTATACGATATCATACAAACCCGTTTAATCAATTCTGGCTATCTGCATCGATTTGCCACACATGTAAAAATCATTTTTTAATGTGCTTTACTAAAATAAGTAAAAGTGGAAAGTACACACTGTTCAGTTTACAAGTTATATTCATTGCGCTACATTTAAATCAACATTCTCTATTAACGCTTTTTTTATATCTACTATCTCTTTAAGTGCAAAATCGAAACAAAGACTTTTACCTGAATTAAGCTTATGTTTATATTTTCTTAACCACTAGCTATTTTCACTTTATTATTGCAATGTATAGACCAAAAATGCTTGAGACATTCAAATTTAACTGTTCTGCGCAACAGTCAGCTCATGGCCGCTGTAGAGAACGCTTCACTCACAGTGAGCATTTATAAGTAATTTTCTGTTAATAAATTTTTATATAGTTTTAAGCAACGTGATGATCAATTAACCCGCTGATCCCGATTCCTACTCACGGAAATTGCCATTCCAGCATTACTTCCCAGCGCAAACTTTTTAATAGCAGAGCGTGGTTCCGGGGACCATTTAACTTCCGATGTAGGGTCAGAACTTGCAACGTGTGCTGAATCTAAGTTCGGCTGTGACCTGTTTAGTATTGGGCGTGTTGTGTGTGTGTGCTTGTGAAAGACTTCACGAGTTCCAGTGCAATGTAGGCGGCTTCCGTCACTGAATCGTCAAGGCGGGCAGTCGTTAAGTTCAACGCACTTCGCCTCGTTTGTCAAGCGCGCTTCACGAAAGTATTGAGTTTCCATGTCGTCGGACTTGAAACCGATTTTCAAAAAACAAGAGAAGTTGTTCCAGCGGATCAACAACGCATACATGAATCTGAAAAAGCTAGGCCAAGAAAAATTTACAGGTACTATAGTTTAAGGACGATTAGAGCAGTTGGAAGCCCATTGGAATACCTTCCAAATATATCACGATACAATTCTCACATTTCAAGATGAAGCCTATCTTGATTTGGCTGCACTTCTTTCTGAGAAGCTGCAAAAGCTTCCTATGCCACCAGAAAGTGACAAAATTGTGCCCTTGAAGTTTCCTACCTATAGCTGTACCAACTTTTTCAGGCAAGTTTTCAGACTGGCTACAATTCAAGGATTTGTTCAGAGCTATCGTCGTGCGTGATTCTCAGCTAAGCAACGTCGAGAAGTTGCAGCACCTGAAGACATATGTCCAGGGTGAAACAGCGGAAATGCTTTGTACGGTGCAAACGATCGATATAAATTTTGAAGCCACATGGAAGATGCTTGATAACCACTACACAAAGAAGCGACGCTTGGTCTCAGCATTTACCAGGGATTTGCTTTCCTTGTCAACTGCATCAGATTCCGCAAAATAGCTGAAGACATTACTCAGTGGCGCTGTGAATGCCTTAGCTGCACTAAAACAGCTAGACCGTCCGACTGCTCATTGGGACGACCTGGTGGTGGCGCTCATCATCCGGCAGCTTGACGCACGGGCTCTGCGAGAATGGGAGTCCTTGCAGAGCTCTACCACCAAACCTCCTACCTTTGATGCCATGAAGATCTTCATCAACCAACGTATTTCAACGCTTGAGATTATTGGCGCCACTGCAGAGATGTCGACTCGCAAGAAGGCTAGAAGCAGCTCTGGCTTTGCGCACAACAGTGTAAGCGAAAAATGCCGTTTGAAAGCTGTTTCACTCTTTATCATCCAGCAGTACTCTGCCAACACATTTATACTCTACCATTCTTGAAACCTGCGTTTAAATTCTTTTAAGTATTGGTAAAATCTTTTTTCTTGGTCTTCCCTAAAGTTTCTGTTGTTCTCAGGAAATTGATCAATATGTGAATTTAAAAAATAAAGTTTTACGTTCATTAGGCAGCCATATTTTTCAAAATTGCAACTATACTTTTTATAATATCTTTCTAATTCACATTTGAAGTGTCACCCAAAAATTTTTTGGATACCTCTTTTAAACTAGACTATGCTGTTTTCTTATCATCTTTCATAGTTCTTTCAAATTTTTATCTCTAAATAAAATATGAATTTTAGATCCATAAAAAATATCTGCCTTTAGTTTACCATTAGTTTTGAAATAAAATATTTCGCCTCAGTATTTATAGCATTCCCCATCTTGGTTTAAGGCCTTGACAAATTGTTTTATCAATCTAAGCTTTATGTGGAAAGGAGATATCAAAATTTTGGATGGATCCAAAAGTGGCTCTTTTATAATATTCGTTTTTCCAGGTTCAAATGGTGTCCTTAATTTCCACATTTTCGTTTTGTAGTCTTTCCCTATTTCTACCATCAAACATATACGAATAACAAAATTTTTTTTGATTCCAGATTGTTGTTTTAGTATCAAAAATAAAATTATTAAGTCTTCACATACTTGCTATTTATATTCCCCGCATTCTATTTTTGTCATAACCAACTCAATGTTTCAATACTCTTCTTTCAGCACAGTTGAATGTGCTAACTGTGAAGAAGCGTTCTCATTTGTGATGTGAAGAAGTACTGTTTTAACGCTCCGTTTCGACGAATCAATAAACAATCGCTGGTCCTCAGATTTGTATACACCTGATTTTAATTTGATAATAAGTCCTTGGCCGTCGGTGCAGCAAACTAGACTTTAATCTTCCTTAAAATATTTACGAAAGGCTTCCTCTCTCTTACGATACTTACTTACTTTAGTCTCCTTTCTCAACCAATTCCACTTTTCTAAGTTTCAAGCGATAAATTCACACTGTTCTTCAGATAGGCCTGCCTTTCTTAATAATTTATTCACACTCCTTTGATCTAATTTTTCAACAAGTTTCTCTACACTCCTGGTTATATACTCTTCATCACTATCCGAAGATGGATTTTCTTTACTTTCATCGAATTTTCTTCGATCTTCAGCTAAAGTGTTATCGCTTGACTCAGTTTTTGTATCATAAATCTGATTTTTTTTAAATAATCGTCTGCATGCAAAGCATCCAAACATGTGGTAAAACTATTTCATACTTTTTCAATTTCTAAGACTTCTATGAATATTTTTTCAGGAAACTCAACAGTTTAAGGAGTATAATGGTGTACTTTCTTTGTGATACGAATTATGCTCCTTACGTTTGCTAAACAATAATATCAAACTGTGATAAACTCCATTTTGTCCACTTAGAACCAAATTATGTAAACTCAAAATAATTGAATAGGGGGTTCTAAAGTCATTGGTTACAAATTTTAAGTTAATTTGTTCAAGAAAGAACTCCCAGTACGCGTAAGTGAACATTAAACGGGATGAGTTGATCATTTTTTCGAAAAAATCGATATTTTCGACATTACTCTAAGGTTTATCCATCACATAAACCATGACCCTAAAATTTCTTTAAACTTTGAATCTGGGACTAAGATTTACAAAGTATATATAGACACATTTATAAACTCCGTTTCCGTATTTTTAGCTTAATTCAAGAAGTGCCTTAAAAAAGTCAATAATATGACAATTTTTTAAAGATATGTTCACTTCTTAATGTTACACGGTTTGATAATTTATGGTAATAAAAATTTATTTAAAATGTACAGAAAAACACAATTTCATAAACATTTGCAATGCAATAATCAGAAAAGCACAAAAAATATTTACGTCGAGGAGTACATTATTTGTCAACTAGAATTAAAAATCACATTACATATCAATGTTTTTTTTTTTTTTATTTTTTTTTACCAGGTTACCGCGACAGTCTATTGGTCTAGTTGTTGGGGCCACCCACTCACGACCTATGTGTAGGGGTGTATTGCCGCACCCATTTACCAATCCTTCAATTGATATCGTACGTCTGCCATACCATGGACACAGTACGGTATCTCAGGTGAAACCCGTGCCAGTTAAGCTCTGCACCAATGGTCCATAGGGTCCACTCACCACTGTATATTCTTTCCCCGGAAAAGACTCTGTATTGCAGGATATCCACTCCTCGCCAGTTAAGCCAGCACTCTCTGCCTAAGCATACGATCAAGGCTAATTTGCATTACTGGAGAACCCCTATGTTTCAGAGACCAACCCTCACTGGTAAGGCCAGCGATCCCTGCCTCGCGTCTGGCATCAGATACGCTAATCCCTACCTATAGCCCTAACACTGTTTTGCATTCACCCAGGCCCGGAGACTTGTGGGGCAACCAGCCAAAGTTTCATAGGAACTTTTTCCGGTGATAACAGTTTTTGAACAAATCTGCATCCACCGGGAATGGAACCTGTGACCCCTAGAACGACGTATCAGTCACAAGCACTGCTACTAAGCCAACGCTGCTCTTCACATTACATTTTAATTTATATCTTGTACCTCACAAAATTAATACTAACTGAATTTGTAAATGTATAATATTATTTTTAAAGAGA
This sequence comes from Copidosoma floridanum, assembly GCF_000648655.2. Next base: position 299,625 of record NW_019380672.1, read on the forward strand.
TGATACTAAAATAATCATCATCATCAGATTTATTTCTACTGTTATCATCGTTATTATAATTATGATAATTATTGTTATTCCCCTTATGATTATTATTATTTTTAATATCAATATTATTATTACTATGACTATTACTATTATTATCAGCATTATTACGATCATTACTATAATAATTATCTTCGTTATTATTATTGTCATTATGATCAACATGCTTATTATCATTATCTTGTAGCCCTATCGCTTTTCTCGTAAAATGATTTGCAAACATATAATCCAATGGCAGTACAAGTTGTTTGGAATTAAAAAGTAGGTTATTAAACATGTCAAAAACGTAAACTTAAAAATGTTAGAAAATACTTAATGAGATCTTTATTAACAATTTGCATTTTCTTCTAAAATTTATGTTTGAAGTAAATTATGTTTGTTGGTATAACTTAAAACTCGTTTTATTTAAGAGAAGTAGATATTCTAATATTTTATCCTACTACTTTAAAAAAAATATAAGAATAATTCGAATTTAGATAATACAGTTGAAAAAAGTATTTCACCTTTGCAACAACAATTATTTTTAACTCTTTCTTGACTACAATAATTTATTAAACAATGAAACATTTTTTAAGTTGAAATAAAAAAAAAAAAACATTTAAAATTACCAAAATAGCTTACTGTACATTCAATAAACAGATTTTTTCTGTTATGGGCTGGGCCATTGCGAGCGGGCCACCTTGTGTACGTGGAACTTTTTTCGCCCGAACACGCTGTGTTTAACTCGCTCGTAATGGCTGGCAGAAAGATAATAAAATAATTAAAAAATACAAATCAACAGATTTTGATTTGCTCTTTCTACCATTGCCATTTGTTTTGTCTCAAAATCGTTTCTTCGTGAAAAAAAATGAGTCAGAAGTTCAAAACGTTTCTCTGAAATTCGCCATGGTTTAAAAAAATAAAATTTGCAGGAATCGAAAGAGCAATGCTAAAACATTAACTCTCCAAATTTTTAGAGTGGGAGAGCAAAAAACGCGTGAATTACAAGAAAATGAAGACGTTGGCATCAGAAAGTTGCACGGCGGCGAGGTGGCAATATACAACAAACTTGTTAGTAACAGTGTGTCACCACATGGCGGCGTGGCAAAAGCGACAACTGCACGCCTCGCTGCCATGTGACTTGCTCATGTCATTGTCTCTTTTGCTTGTAGTTCACGCATTTTTGCTCTCCCACTCTAAAAATTTGTGGAGGTAATGTTTTAGCATTGCTCTTTAGATTTCTAAAAATTTTATTTTAACGAACCATGCTGAATTTCAGAAAAACGTAATAAATTTCTGATTTATATTCCTCCACGAAAAAAAAGTTTTGAGAATAAACAAATAGCACTATCGGAAAGAACAATAAAAAAACTATCGACTTGTGTTTTTTAATTATTTCTTCATCTATTTCTCAGCTGTTATGAGCGAATGGAACATAGCGTGTTCCGGCGAAAGTAGCCCCCACGCGCTCAAGGTGGTCCACTTTTAGTGGACAAGCCCATATAACAGAAAAAAATATTTTTATTGAATGAGTGGTAAACTGTTTCAGTAATATAAGTTTTAAATATTCTTTTTTTTTTATTTCCATACTAATAATATTTTTACTATTAAATAAATTATTATGGTAAAAAAAGAGTTAAAAATAATTGTTGTTGCAAAGGTGAAATAATGTTACCACCTACAGGTTAATACAAAAAACGTATTTAGCAGCCCTTATTTTATGATGGAAAAATTCGATAGTTAATTGAGTTGTATTATAAATTGTTTGGTTTTGTAACATTTAATGCAAATGTATTGCTAGGAAAAAAAAATTTGTTAATCAAAATAACAAGGTCAAGATTGTCATATAAATCTTTTTACTATAGAGATTCAAAGTCAGAAGTCAGTTATACATTTATAACAGAGTACACAATTATCATTCTCAGTAAAAAATTTATAGCTAATTATATGCCTATAATTTATAGCTACAATTATAGCTATAACTACCTATAAAACAGCTAAAATAATGTATAAAATTCAGCTATAAATATAGCTATAAACTACAGCTGTAATTTTTTTACAAATAATAAATAAAAGTTTGTTAAAAATCAGATTTTTTCAACATATATCGATCAGTACAGGTGGTATCATCCGTATGATAACAGTGGGCCTGAAGTATTTTTGAATAAGTAGAAAAAAAACAAAAATGTTAAACAATCTTTAGAGTTTCTTAAAAATTTTTAAAGAATACTTGAGGTCTCCAGTTAATAAATTCAAAACTGTGGGCCTGAAGTATTTTTGAATCAGTAGAAAAAAAACAAAAATGTTAAACAATCTTTAGAGTTTCTTAAAAATTTTTAAAGAATACTTGAGGTCTCCAGTTTTCATGTTATCATACGGATAATAGCACTGGTATTGTCTNTATTTATAGCTACAATTATAGCTATAATTTATAGGTATAATGACAGCTATAAATTTTTAACTGAGATTAATTACAAAAATATATTAATTGGCAAAATTAAAAATGTTTCTTCTACGTAAAAAAATTGAAAACAGATAAAACATAAATTACTGACAACTCAATGCAGCGCAACAACAGTGTTGTATTAAATTCTGAAACGACTGAAGATTTTGGCATTTGTAGATAATTAAAACACAGATAGGTGAAGGTGTTGTTGTGGTTGCTTCGTTTGTTGCAGGAATCTCGAATAATGCGTATATTTTCATTGAACTGATAACTTATGGTGAGTAAACACTTGAAATCATTATAGTGAGTTAAAGAGTATCTAACTAACTGGACTTCACTTCCAAAATAGCGTTTAAAACTTTACATTTGCATGACAAAGTATCACGTCTACAATAAATAGTGCACACATAACTTCTTCCACTATAATGGTATTTATTACGGATACTCCGTTGATTTAGTATTGAAATTGACCACAATAACACGCGCACAATAATATACATGGACCCAGAATAATACCAGCATTGGTAACGGAACTTTCAAACCTCTTTTTAAGTGCATATTCATGAGTTTATACATTGATAAAAGTAGCAGTTCAATAGTTTTTGAGTCCAATATTAATAACAAAAAAAACAAAAACAAAAAAAATTACGATTTAACGAACTGAATTTCTTGGATAATCGTTTGAAGCTAACTACTCAAAAAATACCACAACAATATTCTTATTTTATTGTAGGTATGGTTCTGACTGTTAAAAACTAAACAAAACTTGAACTACGAATACAAATTTGTATGCGTTTTATAAATCACATAGCAATACAAAAATTTAAATGTTACATAAGTTACTATTTCACTTGTTAAATTAAAAGATCCTTATTTGAAGTTAGGGTAGGAAGTTGGCGCAGGAGGGTGGAGCATCACTAGTATGTATATGCATTGTTCTATATTGTATAGTTGGATGAATTAAAGGCAACCACTAGTTCTCCCTGCTAATTTTAGCCATCCCTCTAATTACAGTAATTTTCGTTTGTTTTACCTTTGAAACTTAACTAGAATTTAGTTGATTAGCCTCCACTCCTCCTTATTCCAACTTAAAAAAGACAATTTAAAATATGACTTTGTATTGTGTAGTTTCGTATATCGACGTGTGCGTGGAAGACTATCACAGCGTGAAGTCACTCCATGTTATTTTAAATGGGATGACGTCACGCTGTAAAAGTCTTCCACGCACACGTCGATATAGCTGTATGATTGAAAGGCGGTCGCTAGCTTTTACAAAATAAGGTGATTTTTCTTGTTTATTCATAAAATTTAACCTATTCAAAAAAAAAAATCAACCCCTGCATTAGTAAGAAGCAACACTATTACCTGTGGCAGAAAAACTGAATGCTGGTACTATACTAAATTGCAATAATTAAATTAAAATCCTCCTATCGGAACCTTGTAAATACATTATTATTATAGCAGTATTTCCAAAAAATGCCTTAGATCTTCGAATCTAGTCAGATCCACTTTAACATATTTTTTGCTGACTGAAAAATCAATAACATAATTTTTGAAGGATTAATAAAATAAAAATGCAAAACTTGTTTTGGATAAGGTAATAGTTATAGCATAATCTGCAAGGGGGGTGGGGGGGTTGGCATGTAAAGCACGCAGGGAGGCGGAGTATAAGTAATAAAAATTCTATTACATAGTAATTAAGGATGGTCATTCTACACATCTTCCCTTCACCCCCTCTCAAAATAAAGTAAAATTCTTTCCATTTCTCCATTATTTTAAATGGGTTTATTAATTAATTGCCCTCCACAACTTTCTCTCCAGCACTTTTTGGCCCTCACCGTTATTTTTAGGCCCTTCTCTCAGCTCCCTTAATGTTGGATAAAATTAGTTTAGTTTGTCTGAGATTTTCTTGGGTTGAGTTTAAAAAAAAATCCATTCTCAATCCCCTCGTTTTAATAACACCCCTTTCCTTCTTCAGTCCCTCTCTCATTTTTCGCAGCCCACTCATTTCAATAATACCCCTTGCTTCTTTTAGCACCCTGTCAGTATGAGTGTACACTATTTTAGTTTGTCCAGCATTCAATCCAGTAACATATTTTTTTCAATCCATACCCTCTTATGCACTCTGACACCTACTTAGTCCCATTTCGGCCACTTTCACTATAAAGTAAAACTATTACTATTGGTTCAGTATTTTATTTGGTTGAATTTTCTGTTTGATTCTCTTAGCATCACATCTTTGTCTTGCCTTCTACATTAATAAATACAAGACAAAATTCTTTTATTATGTCGTTTTTTAACAGGTTTATTACCTTATGATCTTATCAAATTATCGAAACAAAATTTTATTTTCACTGGCACTAGATTAATAAATAAACATTTGTTGGTAATAACTGTAAAAATTTATGACAATAATATTTTGTGTATAGTATTTATTAAGTTAAATAACGTAAACAAGAAAATCATATGGTAATATCATAATCAGTCAAACAATAATATAAGCCTACGAATTCTTTATACAGTGAACCTCGCAGAAATCCTCATTTACCACATAAAGACAAAAATCTTTTCAAGTTCAACCTTTTGTCTTCAACTTAAGATTTTTTAAGTCATGAAAAACGCTAATACTAAAAAAAGTTGTTTTCTGTATAGTATAAAAGGCAATGAAGATGAATTGTGTATGTTTATAGTCACTGATGGCTCAAAATCTGTTCTAATTTTTCGTTTGATTATAACTTTGACACATTGAAAAAAAAAAATGTATATTAAGAAAGTAAAAAATAATTTGTATCAGAAAAGAAATGTGGTTTGTAAAAGTCGTCAGAACACGGATACGTTATTTTATATAATATATATATATATAATATTTGCAAGATTTATGTAAAAACATTTTTTTCTGAACATCTGATCCTTATTCNTTCTCTACAATAAATTTTATAATTTTTCTACAAAAATTGTTTTAGCCTAAAAGAAAACATTATTACATTAGTCTCTCTAAAAGTTTTATCAAACCAAAACATCATTTTTTCGAAACCCACGACGATAGCATTTTCTTTAAAGGTTTCATAAGTTATATTGTTATGCGTTCTCTCACGTAGAAATGATGTTGCTCCTCGTACTTAATTCCATATAAATTAAAAGAAAACGTTCATGATTATTTGAAAAAGAATTTTTTATAGCTTTTTTCACAAAGTTGAAAACAAAGTTATAATTTTTGGTTAAAAACATTTTACTTATTATTAAAAATTATGTACAATAAAAATTTTTCTCTACTTTTTAAATTATAATGCAATGATTCAGTGGATTTTGTCGTTTTTTTTAAAAATTATTATATTTGTATGATTGAATAACGGTACTATTATTTTAATACAATGTTATTTAATGTATTTAATAATTATCTGGTAATCAATCATTGTTTTTAAGGTAGTTGTTTTCTAAATCAAAAGTGTCTAAAAAGGTATGAAATTTTCAGCAAAACTAATGTAAGCGTCGAGAAATATGTGTAAAAAATTTAAAAACGATGTACCACGTCGTAAGTAAAATATCCTCGTCAAAAAATCACTCTTTTAACATTGGAGCAATGGTGCAAACACTACATAGCCCCATTATTTTAAAAAGTGTAACTTACCCAAATCTATAAATAATTAAAAAATTACTAAAAACTACCTTAGGCAGAAAATAAAAACACATAAATTTTTTGAGAATTTCTTAGTCCATAGTTTTAAGGCAATAGTAATCAAAACAGTGCTCTTCGTTTTATTTTGGAAGATAACCAAGTAAGTATCGCGTATGTGGCAACGTCACATTATCACATGAACACAAGTAAATATATGTATGTGTTTATGTACGTATAGGTGTACGCAAAGGTATTCACATTTCTCTCTAATATTTTGAATACGAGATGATATTTGAACATAACCTTAGGATTTTATATCTATATATGCGATTGACCTATATATTGGGAAACAACTACCTTAATCATTATGTGGTAGTAGAGATCTGGCATGCGGAGCGCACCGAATTCGAGTCTCCACTAATAAACGAATATGTACACTACTTTGACACTGCGCATCTGCAGTCGAAGCTGCTTCATCTTGACGATAAATATTTAACGAAATAGTTACATAATTACATATTCGTATTTTAGAGGAAAAATTTATTTTTCCGCCCTCGGGTGGGTTTGGGAGGCTGGTACTTCCTCAGTCGAAAAAGCAGTTTTCCGGAACTCGTTCGAAAAGTCTCCTTTACGAACCTCGTTTCGTCCCTCGCCTTCGGCTCGGGCCGCAAACCTCTCGGTTTGCAAACAGAGACTTTTCAAACTCGTAGGAAAACTACCATTACCAACACACACATCAAGACATCTATAAAATAGAGGTAAATCATCTCTAGACGTCTAATGAATTCGGCTTCGAATATAACCTAGATTAATGGTAGTTTTCCTACGAGTTTGAAAAGTCTCTGTTTGCGAACCGAGAGGTTTGCGGCCCGAGCTAAAGGCGAGGGACGTAACGAGGTTCGTAAAGGAGACTTTTCGAGCGAGTATCGGAAAACTGCTTTTTTGCCCGAGGAAGTACCAGCCTCCCAAAACCACCCGAGGGTGGAAATGGTACATTACGTCACCAGGGCACAGAGTACAAACATGAGCACCCGAAGGGCGCGATTGTTGTATGTTGGTGCCCGAGTCGCGTATACTGTTTTTCTTACCGAGGGCGCAAAGTGCAATTTTGCGCCCGTGGGCACACTTTGCCCCGGTAAATCATTTTGAGCCCTAGGGCAGAAAAGTACTTTGGGCTCGGTGAACGAAAATAGTAGTCTTCCTACGAGTTTGAAAAGTCTCCTTTACGAACCTCGTTACGTCTCTCGCCTTCGGCTCGGGCCGCAAACCTCCCGGTTCGCAAACAGAGACTTTTCAAACTCGTAGGAAAACTACCATTTCTGCCCGTGGTCCCAAAATGATTTCAAGGGCGCAAAGTATGGCCTGAGAACACAAAAAACCGGCAATTGTACTATGGGCCCATGGTAATAAAAATAGTAGTTTTCCTACGAGTTTGAAAAGTCTTTGTTGGCGAACCGAGAGGTTTGCGGCCCGAGCCAAAGGCGAGGTCCGTAACGAAGTTCGTAAAGGAGACTTTTCGAACGAGTATCGGAAAACTGCTTTTTTGCCCGAAGAAGTACCAGCCTCCCAAAACCACCCGAGGGCGGAAAAGTACTATTTACGTCCTCGGGCGTTTTTAAGGGTCAGGTGTGCCCTCGGTAGGAAAAATAGGATTAGCCAAATAAGTGCCATCGCTCCGCGGCTACCTTACGTCCCTTGGGCCGCAAAATAGCCTTGGAGACGGCGGCACTTATCCAACGAAAACTACTATTCTTACAGAATTTTCGAATTCAATACTTATGTAAGAGAAGTTGTAAAAAATATGTAACTGATAACCTTCAGGAGGTCACTATATTAAATTTACGGTTGTGTCGAATTAAGTTTATGGCATGTACTTGGGAAAATTATATTATATAATATATTTATGCCTTAAAGGTCGAGAAAAGCGAGATCAAATGGCATTTTTAAGGCTTCTAATGAAATATAATATTTTATCCCGTAGCGTTTATATTATTTTAAATATTAAAACTTTCTCTTTAGTACCTATATTAAGCAACATTTTTACGAAAAAATGATTTACCATTCTGAAATGGCTGCCATCCTTAAAAAAAGGTGATGCCAACTACCACAATGCTTTCTACTGCAACATATAATTTTTATTTTGAAAAGTTTGTAGTGATATAAGTATTATAACATAACATTTTTTGTTAGCCGCAATAAACTACATCTAATACACATGTGTCGACAAAAAATTCTACCTTATTACTTTTTTATCTTTCACATCGTGTTGCTGTCTCCAAACAGCTCACTCCTTAACTTTTTTTTCGACCGCTACGAAATATAACTATGAAAAATATCGAAAAAAATGGACATCTGAGTAATTAAGTATCGTATATTATTAACAAATTAGTGCCAAAAATTCTATCTGCTCATAGTTTTTATTAATTCTGAAAAAACTGTGAGTTTAACTTAGAATGTTTAACGTAAAAATGATAGCCTACTTCATTATGTACAACAAAACAAAACAAAACAAAAAGTAACGACTAAGAGTTTAGTTGTAAAATGCAAAAAAAAAAAACCCAGGAAGTCGGCAGTTTCAATTATATAGAATAAATATTGTTTAAATATCGGATGATCCCAATACACTAAGGTGTAGTTGAATGAAAGTGCAAGTTGTAGTATACAAATAAAAACGATCTACTGGAGAAGTACTCAACAGTGCAACTCAAAACAAAAATTTGCTTATTTCAATTTATTCTAAAAATCTTTTGAGCATTGACACTTTATTAATTTTTCATTTTTAAATATTTATGTATTTAAGTATTAAAAATTGTAATTTCTTATTATAAATGATTACGACGGACTTAAAATAATGTTTATCTAAATTTTCTATCACATAGCTCAAAGATATCATACAACTAAGTAACGCTTTATATTTTCTCGTGTTGTTGGAATGTTTTTGCGAGTATCAGAAATAAAATAATTTCTCTAAGACTAGTGAAATCCAAGATAGATTTTTTTTAATTTCACCACGATTTTGTTTATAAACATTAGGATGTGATATTACAGCGTACCACAGCATAAAGGTTTTACTTTTAAATGACGCTTTGTTTAATCGATTTTGAATTACCACGCAGCTGCTGCAATAAAGTTAAGAACCTATTTATTTTGTAATACCTGCAAATGTGCGCAAAAGGTGCGCAGCATGGCGCGAAGGTGCGGCGGCTTGACTGCTAGTTCAAATCGTTAGTACTAGACTTTTCTATTTTTTTAAATTTGCGGTTACTTATAATTTAAAATAGCGGTAAGTATACCTTGATTATTTTATGAATTCAATTGTACAATACTTGCATACAGAAACTAAGTAACATAACCCTGCACAAAAATACCTAATTTTGACGCCCCGGATGAATACTATGCCCTACTCCGAAGCCTGGACAAAAACTATGCCCTTTCCTAAGTCCCGACGAAAACTATGCCTTTTACTCTAGTCCAAATGAAAACTATGCTCTTTTGGGATTACGGACTAAGACTATGCCCTTTTCTGGAGTTTGGATGAAAACTATACCCTTTTGTTTAGTCTGGACGAAAACTATGCAATAAGCTCACTCTACATTTGTGTTTATAGTTAGATACATATAGTCAAATATATTTATATAGTAGTTGTTGCCTACAGTTTTTATAATATTTACTTTACGGAATCTTTTAAAAAAGCTCATTCTCTTTTTTTTCAAACACTTATTTGAATTCCAAATACTGAAGTTTTTTGTTTCAGGGGAAGCACAACACAAGAGGGATCAGTAAATAATAATTGAATGTTTTTTAACTTAGTTTTCGTTCAGACACGGGCATAGTTTTAGCCCAGGCTCGAAAAAAAATCATAGTTTTCGTCCGAACTAGAAAAAAGGCCATAGTATTCGTCCGGACGCGAGAAAAGGGCATAGTCTTCGTCCGGGCTCGAAAAAAAGGTCATAGTATTCGTTTGGCACCAAAAAAGGGCATAGCTTTCATCCGAACTAGAAAAAGGGCATAGTTTTCGTCTGAGCTCTAGAAAAGGGCATAGTCTTCGTTAGGGCTCGAAAAAAGGGCATAGTCTTCGTCTGGGACTGAAAAAAGGGCATAGTTTTTGTCTGGACTAGAAAAAAGGGTATAATCTTTACCCGGGACGTCAAAAGGGCATATTTTTCGTCCAGGGCCAATTTGGGCATAGTCTTCGTCCAGAGCGTCAATTTACTGTCGTATTTTAAAAATTTTTTACAGAAGAAGGGAACTCGATTGATGCACGGTTGTATTACAAAGCACTCTATACCAAGTTACAGATATAACTCATGTAGTACTGCATGATTTGTTCTACAATCATTTGTGAAATGTATAAAGTTGTAAATGTATGATTTTAATGGAAATCTAATCTGTCACTTAATGGATTATATATTCGTCTATTTTAACGCTGCAGTTTCGACATTAATAGAATTTCTGCGTCAGTTCCTAGGCACGTACAATTTTATACTTTTAAGGCATTAGAAGTTTTCCATTTAGTTCACCCTCTTGTAACTCTAGGTATTGTTAAAACCTTTGATCAGCTCTATTCTTTGTCAAATTCGTTAAGTTTCAATATATTTGCGGGCAAAGAAGTTTGACGTAAGATAGCCCTAGAATAAACCAGTGAGCTAAAGCTCTATCTTGACTAAAGTTTCGATTGTTAACCGATTTGTACAACATTTAGTATGCAGTGGGTGTTATGGTCACGAATTAAGAATCTAAGGGCGGACTTGACAATTTTAAGATAGCGTAAAAAATTTTCTAAATTAACCTTCAATCAGCATTACTAATGAGAGCTCCATAGATACTTTTTCAAATGCTTAGTTAAGTGCATGTATATGTATGAATCTTTAAAAATTTTACTTCAAGGTACAAGAATGCAAATATCAAACTTACGGATCATAAACATGTATAAAACTTTGTAGAAAGTTAAAGTGTTAAGTGCAGAAGTTAACGAATGTATAAAATTATCGCTTTTTACGATGTAAGCTAGGGAATGGTTTGTACAAATACAAACATTTCTTAGTTTTACCATAAAATTAGATTTCCTAACAAGATAAAATATTGTGTGAAAAACGTTTGAGAAAATTTATTAAAAAATGCATAACTTTGTTTAAAACATTTTATTTTCATAAATTAGCTAATCATTGACAATAATAGACTTTTATCAAGTTTCCGGGAACCATTTTTTGATAAAAATGAATTATTCAAAAAAATTTATTACTTCATTCGTGTTTTCCCCAACTTCATTAAACGGTTACAGATACTTTAATGAAAGACTTTTCTCATCTATGGTCAGCTAGATAATGGAAACAAGCTATTTGATACAAAATTATAATTTTTTTTTTTTAATCTTTTAGTAGTAAAGATAGCCATTAACATACCTAGGTGGTATGCGAAGGAACATTTCAGAATGGAATGTTACTGTTCACGTAGTGGGAGGTGATGACTCACAATCAGTTTCAGGCTAGGTGTGGCGTAAAAATAATTATAGTGATTGTTGATGGTTAAGATGTGCAATGAGGCCAAACAACTGTTGGCGAAACGTTGTCTGTTTAGATAGTAAATATCACTACCGTTATATAACTGTTATAGTTATTCCCCTATAAGATCAATAAATTCTTATTATTTGTTTTGTACTCAATATGAGTTGAGTTGGTATGCAAGCAAATTACGATACATTTAGTATCATATCAATTATATACAAGCATTAGAATTATTCTATACACTCGTTTAGAATGAAAGACAGCTCTTACAATAATAACATTTATATTAACCCACAGTGCGTGAAAAATACAGCCCCTTAGAAACTCAAGGGTAAATTAGTTGTCTAGAAAACAGAAAGTTTTGTGCCCGATCTACTCTTGGAGAAGATTTCTAATATTTTTGCTTGTGTTTTAAAATTTCTTTAAAAAAAAAAAAAAAGAAAAAAAAAAGAAAAAGAAAAAAAAAAGTTTACTCATTCATCTTTAATCTTCAGGAGATTATTTGCTATCGAAAAGGATACAGGTTGGCTGAGAGCACTAAGTTGGAAATACCTGTATGATACCTCTATCTATGTGCGCGTATTGATATGATGATAAACATTTAAAAATTTGCTTGAATACTCACTTGAATCACATTGCACATCTTGAGCATCGACAATCACTATAATTATTTTTACGCCACACCTAGCCTGAAACTGATTGTGAGTCATCACCTCTTACGACGTGAGTAGTAACATTCCACTCTGAAATTTTCCTTAGCATACCACCTAGGTGTGTTAATGGCTATCTTTACTACTAAAAGAAAAAAAAGAAAAAAAAATTATAATTTTGTATCAAACAGCTTGTTTCCATCATTTAGTTGACCATAGATGAGAAAAGTCACTCATTAAAGTAACCGTTTTTTTAATGAAGTTGGGGAATACACGAATGAAGTAATACATTTTTTGAACAATTCATCTTTATCAAAAAATGGTTCCCGGAAACTTGATAAAAGTCTATCATTGTCAAGGATTAGCTAATTTATGAAAATAAAATGTTTTAAACAAAGTTACGCATTTTTTAATAAATTTTCTTAAACGTATTTCACACAATATTTTATCTTGTTAGGAAATCTAATTTTATGGTAAAACTAAGAAATGTTTGTATTTGTACAAACCATTCCCTAGCTTACATCGTAAAAAGCGATGATTTGATACATTCGTTAACTTCTGCACTTAACACTTTAACTTTCAACAAAGTTTTATACATGTTTATGACCTGTTATTTTGATATTTGCATTCTTGTACTTTGAAGTAAAATTTGTAATGATTCATCCATTCATGGATACATGTATATGAAATTTTGTTATAATTGTCTTTTTAGCTTACCTCTCTTTTTCTTAAGAATATGAGCATTTTATACGTTGTCGGAAGGTTTTATTGCCACAAAACCACTTCCAAATAATTATGATACGTTAATATGGGTATTGTAATCATGTTACACATTTTTACCTTCATTTTATAGACATGCAGCTACAAAAGATACAAAACTTTAGGTTTTGTTTGTATACCGAGGAATCATTTTTTATTTGTGCATCTCATTGGTTTCTTGGTTATTTTGAAATACTTTCGAATTGTTGGTTTTCATGTTTTAAACATTCTATTTAAGATATGAAATTTTTTGTATTCTTGAAGGTAATGATATTACGAAAATAATAAAAAAAAGTTTCTATGCAACTGTATAAACTTTTTCAACATGACATAAACTTTTTTTTAAATTTAATTTCAAGAATCTGTTGCTGAGACATAATCACAAAAAAAATTCGAGCTTATACTTCTACATTGTCCAACATGGAAATTCGTGCTTGTCAACAACTTTTTTTCCCCTTAGGAAACCCATAAAAATTCGTATTGTTTGCCCATTTAGCATTTCCTTCGAGATACAACGTTCGTTATGTTTTTCGAAGGTCAAATTGCCCTATTAAAGTTTTTATATATTCTCGGTACGTATTTTTTAATATTTAAAACATGAAATATTTAGATAATTTTAACTACAATGAAAATTTACACATAACAGGAATTAAATGGACTCCAGAGTCCAGTCCACAAGGTCCTATGTCTTCATAAGATTAGAACTATGGTGAAGGTCGGAATATCTAAGCTTTCGACCGTCCTAAATATGTACATATGTACACATGTGCTCACACACACACACATACACACACTCGCTGCAGTATTCTGTTACTTTTTTTCGACTTACTATTGTGCGCATGTGTGTATGTATTTATAATTGCATTGATGACAACATTTTTATAATATTATAAGTCAATAGGGAGAGACAGAGACACAGAGAGACAGTAAGCACCTAAAATGTAATTGTACATTAGCTATAACAGGGGAATAGTTGAGATCCGATTTCAGCCACATTACAATTTCTGATCATTTGCAGCAACAGCACTTAGCAGTGCAAGAAAGAGAAAGATGAGCCGCTGCTTATGTGTATAAGAGATTCGATTTGATTATAACTCAATTTTTTTAATGCCAAGGGTAGTATCACCCAAATGGCAACTGCTTAATTACAAGGCTTTTCTAATTGAAAACAATAATAATACGCAAATGTATCGCAACATAAAAAGTACCAATTTAATTTCAAATTTGAAACAAACACATACATACATACATATCGACGTGTGCGTGGAAGACTATCACAGGGTAACGTCACACCGTGTTATTTTAAATGGGGTGACAACACGCTGTGATAGTCTTTCACGCGCACGTCGATATATGTATACACACATTATATAAATATACAGACATAATTCATAAAAATAATTTCACATACATTGATTTTATTCATAGTATAATCTGCACAAAAGAGAATGAAAGAAAACCAAGCGTCGTAGTGCATGTCTATATCTGCATTCATTCACTTTGCTTGTTTTGTGGATAAACTCTTTGAACACAATTCGCCTAAAGAACTTTCACTTCAAAAAGCCCGGAGTCAGGTGATTGAACGATAGAGAATGTTGAGCTTAAACATACGTTTTGATTGCAAAAATACTATTAAAAAAAAATCGTATTATAGTCGTTATTAGAGTGTAGTTAATTTTCAAAATGATAGAATATTCTTTATAACCTACTAAGTTACCATTACACACACAAACTTGTTAGTATGTTTCCCTAGACTATTAAAAAAAATTTAAAGGAAACTGTTTCAAAGAAGCCCATAAAAAGAATTTAAAGGCTTGTAAGTAAATATATGTTACAAATATATGACAAAAATATTACTGCAATTCGATGCCAAATACAGGAGCTTGGAGTTGCATATATTAAAATACTAGTCAAATGTAGTGGTGATGCTATGGATTCGTTGAAAAATATCAAGGGCTCGACACTAATCAATATTTCTAACGCTATTGCTTTCTTCTCATTTGTGAGACGTCGTTCATCATTTATTATAAGAACTTTTTTTAACATCACAATAAATTTGTAAGTTATAACTGGCCATCTTAACATTAGTTTGAGCACACAGTTCTTAAATAAACATTCTAAGCGTGGATTGATAAAACCTTGACCAAGAAGAAGTTCCAGTAATAATTCAGTTAATTTTTCTACCTGTAACAAAATTTACATTTAAAAAATTTTTCAAAATATGAAGACGCACATAAAAGAGTACGTATAAATGAGTGACATAAGGGTATTTTGTTCAATAATCTATTGTTAAAAATTACCATAAAAATTAAGCATGTAAAATTCAGTAACAATTATTTTTAAAGATATTCAGCACGTAATAAGAAAATTTATTAATTTTGTACAGTTTTTATAGATAAGGTAACAAAGTTAAATTATTTTTGTATAAAATAGTATGAATATGGTAGCAATATAGTTAGATAATTTATTCATCTTAGGTCTTGATGCTTAAGCTTTCACTTCATAGCCTAGGATGTAGCTAATTTGGTGTGATTCCGCATATGCTCATAATACATAATAAGCCTATGAGGGTGTCAAAAAGATCTTTTTGGTAGTATCAACACTTCGACAGCTTAGTATTAATAAGGACACCATTACGATCGTGAACGTGGTCAGTTGAACACCTTGTGTTTAAAGATTTGGCCATCCAACACTGGAGAGCTTCCTATTTACTCTTTGATAATAGTTGAGACATCAATGTGGAATAACTCGGGAAAAAAAAAGTCAATAACTCTAGAAAGGCTATTTACAGAATACCCTTGCGGCGCATTCTCTCGAAGATATCCATCTTACAGTCAAAGGAGAGGGAAAGTTTGTTCTTTCTACTGTTCTTTTTACTGCTTAATTTTACGTAATATTTTGTATTCTTCTTAAAAACACTGTATGAGAGTTAGTATGGTGGGAAGGAAATATAAGGTTACTTAAAACGCATACCTTATTAGAATGTTAAAATTAAAAGTTGCCAATCTAATACAAATATTTCCAATTTCAAAAGTTATTATAATCTTATCTTAAAGAACTGACTTTTTAAAAAAGACATTGCAATTTAATAGTATTCTCTTTTATACCTGTATTTAAAACACTTAGTTGTGTTGTAACAAGTAAATATGATCCAAAAATAAGTATATACGTAACTCGTTTCAGAACATTATGTTAGAATTTAATATTATATACCATTTAAACTTAGTAAACATTCTCTTGATTCAATAAAATCTATATATTTTTGGACATGTGGAAAAAAACTATGAACATCAAAAAACTATTTTCTTGTATCAAGAAAATATTTGCTAGTGTCAAAAATGACAGTTGCGAAATCGAATACACTACCCTCAAAACTAATGTCTCATATTTCAAGCAAATTTCATACTAGAATAGTTACCAGTAAATATTTTCTGGAAACAAGTACACTCTCAGTCAAAAATTATTAGCTATTATTTTAACTATAAATTATAGCTGTATTTACAGCTATAATCACCTACAATAATAGCTATAATTGACTACAAAGTAGCTATAATCATGTACAAATAACAACTATAAAAAGTAGCTGTTTACAGCTATAAATTCTAGCGAATTTTAATTAACAGAATTTATTCAATAATATTTTTTTTGTAAGATATATCAGCAATAATAGGTGATATTATCCGTGTAATAACACGAAAAGTGGGGGGTTCAAGTATTTTTGAACGATAAACGAAAAAAATTTAAACAGTAAAATTTTTTTGTTTCTTCGTTTACTGTTTAAGAATACTTGAACCCCCCACATTTAGTGTTATTATACGAATAACATCACCTTACAAAAAAAAGATTATTGAATAAATTATGTTAATTAAAATTCGCTAGAAATTAATAGCTGTAAACAGCTACTTTTTATAGTTGTTATTTGTACATGATAATAGCTACTTTGTAGTCAATTATAGCTATTATTGTAGGTGATTATAGCTGTAAGTACAGCTATAATTCATAGTTAAAATAATAGGTAATAATTTTTGACTGAGCACATAACTTATTTAAGAAAATATCAACTGATTTCAATATTATATGCTTTAAAGTAAATTTAAAGTAAATTTTGATTCAAGTAAATTTATACAATTTTGGACATGTAAGGAAAAGCTATGAGAATCCAAAAACTATTTTCTTATGTTGAGGAAATATTTGTTAGTGTTAAAAACGATAATGACGAAATCGAATACATTACCCTTAGAATACTGCTTCTTACTTTAAGCAAATTTGATACTTGAATAGTTCCAAGTAAATACTTTCTAGTAACAAGTATACACATAACTTTTTTAAGAATTTATTGTTTGACTTTAATATTATATGCTATACAAACTTAGTAAATATTTTTCTGAATAAACAAAAATCTGTAATTTTTTGGACATAAAAAAAAGCTATGAGAATCGGGAAACTATAATATTACAGGAGGAAAATGTTTACTAGTATTAAAAACGAAAATAACGAAATCAAATACACTACTCTTAAGAACAATGTTTCTAACTTCAAGTGGATTTCGCACTTAAACAGTTCCAAGTAAATACTTTCTAGAAACAAGTACATGCATATTTTGTTTAAGAAAATATTGTTTGAATTCAATATTATATCCTATACAAACTTAGTTAATATTTTCTTGATTAAAAAAAATCTATGTATACATTTGACGATGTAAAAAAAAGCTACTAAAACCAAGAAACTATTTTCTTACAGAGAAAGCTGATGCTAGTGATAAAACGGAAACGATGAAATTAAAGACACTCCTTTGAAAAAAAATGTTTCAATTTTCAAGTAAATATAATGCTGGAATAGTTCTAAGTAAATGTTTTCTAGACATAAGAAAATACATGACTTGTTTATAAAAATTTTCTTTGCCTTTTTTATGTTATGTGCTTTCGGAATGTAGTAAGTATTTGCTTCATTAAAGTAAATTTAAATATTTTTGGACCTGTGTGAGAAAACTATGCGAATTAAGGATTTGTTTTCTTACATCAAGATCATTTCTTCTTGTGTCAAGAATAATTTCGTTTGATTGAACATTTTAATATTCTTTATTGCAAGAACATTTTTCGTAGATGCGACAAAATAAACTTTTAAGAAAACATATGTAGCTTATACTATCAGAAAAGATTTTCTTAGATATATTTATTTTGGTACAGACAAAATTGGTATTCGCCCTTATATTTAGGGTGCTTTGAAAACCAGTCAAGTGTTGTCTTTTATAATTAAGAAGAAAATTTTTCTTTACAATTATAATGTAGTTACTCACTTGTTGCAAAAAAATCATTACTTGTAAGGTTGGCTTATTGCGTTTAAGTGAACCTTTAAATAGAGTGATATGTAAGTTTTAATTATTGTTAGGCACGGGTCTAGCTCAGGGGATACAACATTGGACTACTATACCGCAGATTCCAGGTTCAAAACTCCACAGCTGTAAATTTTTTTACAGCTTTATTCTGTTACAGGTCTGCTATTTAATTTTAAAAATATTAATAACTCCTTAATCATCCATAGGCAAACATGAACATGAAAATATATTATGTAAGATTGAAATCAATAATATAATGACTTTTGACTAAACTAACTTCTAATAAATAATTATTTGAATCATAATCCTTAATATACAATATCATTTGATGCAAAATTTTATATAAAATCTCCATGTTTGTAATAATAATAATATACGAATACATTTGTATGTAATAATGTACTATATAGCATCATAAAGTGTGTTATTATATGTATAAGTGTATTATATGCGTATAATGTAACTAGAATCTAATCAAGTGGCGCGGCAGCGTCACGCAGGAGAGTTTGAGAAGCATGCCATGGCGACCGAGTACACTATTAACTTCTATATTTGATTACCAAATTTTCAACTAATAAAAAAAAAATTATTACTATTTTACTACAGCATATCTCATGCGGTATTATATTGTGTAGGGAGTAACCCCTCCTTCTACACCTGATCTGAAGAGACTTTTTGGGCAGGCCACCAAACATTCCCCCTCCTCATATTTTCTTACCAATCCGCCGCTATAATTTATTGAACCCTCTATGTGTATGTATTTGTTTGTATTAATTATTAATGAGTGAGGATACTGGAGGGGTTTTCGGCCGTTTTACTTTTATTTTATCCTTAAATTTGCATTGTATCAGGGAAAGGAGTAAGTCTACGGTTAAGTAATGAGTTGAAAGAAATTTATTTTATTTATTTTTATAATTGATGGCATTAACAAGGGCATTTAAATAAAAACAGGCAATATTGTACACAATCCCACACATGAGATCTTTGTCAAAGTCTTTCGTTTTACAATCTGTAAATCTTGCAAATAATCTGAGAGAGCAATGATTGTTGATGCTGCTTTGAAGCTGACAGATCCAAAGCTTATCTCTCACAGACTCTTTTTTTCACAGGCTCCATTTTGTCTCCGTTACAGTGTATTTACTATCAGATGATTGACCTGAGACTGACAGCTGCTTTATGTTGAAGCACAAATGTATGCTACTCATTATTCAAAAGAGCGGTGGTATTAAAAACCCTTGAAAGAGGTGAATCACGTTTGAACTTGTTAAAACTGCAGCGCCAAGCGGTTTGGATAGTATTACTTGAAAAACAGGGATGAACGCGAAAGTACAAAAATTCTGGCAGTGACTTTTTCACAAAACATACAGAGGTAGGCTTACAAAATGCTGAAATTTTTATTTCTTAGAATTTATAACAGTCCGTAGCTACATCTTTTGGAATGCGCAGACTACAAATTGTAAGAAAAAAATCACAATGATACATAATAAAAGCTTAGAAATAAAATTCATATCAACGACATTTCACTACAACTACTTCATAAGTATTTTATTGTACATCCACCGCTATCCAAAACATAAATTTTACTTTTTTTGTTACATCTTAACAAAATAAAACGTCTAGCGAGTTAGTCATTTCTTTTTAAATCGTCAGAAAAACAGTTAATAAATTTTCTGAAACCCTATTAATGACTCATGTTAAACAGAAACATTTAAAAAAAATTGACCACATACATTTGACGATAGGCTTTGTAGCTGTTGAACATTCCAACGCAGTGTTTTACAATTTTTTTGTAAGCGATTGATGTGATAAGGTATATACGGTTATACACCATAGCTATCGAAATAAAAGCCATTACCTTGTATATCAGTATACATAGCAACCCAACGAGGACCTTTGGCTTTGTATGATTGTCAGTGTTTATGACAAGCGTTGTCGGTTTCGTTCACACTCGTAGGATCTGATCTGTTAGGAATACACCCACAGTATGCAAAGAGATTTGCAAGAGGTGTTGCAGTATCTGCATACTGCCCATGATTAATTTCTGTTGTTTTGATGATTTCTTGTCGAAACTGTGTTCACAAAGTCAATACTTTAATTTGTAAACATTACTCAAAGCACATCGATATTTTCGATAATCTTGCTTCAATGCGTGATGTATGCAATACTTCTTCGCTGATAAGGCGTTTAAAGGCGGACAGTTGATCTCGTATTGCAAATTTATGACTTCACAGTTCGTAATTTTATGCAAATCGTACCACTTTTCACAACCTCAGACATAAATTTTGCGTGTGATTCTTCCAATATCATTCAAAATTTTGAAAATCACTTTTAAAATTGCTTCAGCCTCAAAGAAATCAAGTCCACTAGAAAAAAAGAGTTTTGCTATGTTTTTTTGAAGACTTTGAAGCAATCCAGTGACGTTTTGTGTCAGACATTATTTACCTGATAGTACCTTAGCTATAACAGAGGCCCAGTTTAGCCCGTATTACAGCCACGTTACTATTTCCACCATGCAGCAGTAGATATAGAAAAAGGCTATATTACATATATAGATATAGTAGATAATATATATAGATATATACATATTAGCGTTGGCTTGCTTGCTCGTTTCATGGATTAACTTAATTGTAAGTTTTTAAAGCTCTCAAATCCGTTAAATCAGTTTTCCTCGCGTTAGTAAAGTTACGCATGTTATACGCTTCTTCTGGGAAAACGATTCCTGATGGGTCTACGTAAATCATAGACATTTTTCTTTCTATTTTGACTCTCTGGCCAACAAATTACGTTTAATCACAAATATTTATTTGTTTACAGTACTCGCGAGTTTGTTACTCCTGGTGTATGTGGTTGGTCGCGCTGCTTCATAGTAAAGTTTTTAAAAAGTTTTATGCATTGTTTTTTCCTTCTTTTTTTTTTTTACTTAGATCCAGTGGCTCTCTTGATGCACGAAAAAAACTTCTTGAATGTAATCTTGCTACACATACAGCATGCTGTTAATACAGCGACTGTTTGCTCATCTGGCAGTATTTTTCCGGCAAGCATACGCAAAAAAGCAAATTCAGCCAAAGCCCGATCGGCTTTTAGACGTTCGACCTTCTTATCCGTAGCGTAGAAAAGATAGTGCTATCAAATTGCATCATCTTAGGGGTTTATACCTACATCATCATGCTTAATACACTTCGACAATTTCGTTTCAGGACCGCAAAATTTGTATCCAGGTAAATGCATCTCAAACTGTAGCAAGTCGTTTAAACCATCAAGAGTACTGTTTTTTTCTTTTTCCCTAAGTTTTACTTATGTTTCTTTGCCTTGGTAACTTTTTTGCTTAACCGACACTATGTTCATACTTGTTTCGACGAAGCCACAACTTTTAAAAATTATTTTTTATTTTTCGGCGAGGCCGTTTATTCAGTACCACTTTCATTAAGAAAACTCCCACTATTCGTCGTAGAACTTGGACTATTATTTGGCGATTTTGATTCATCGTCGTCGTTGTTGTCGATCAGTAATTTTAATACTCGGGCGTTTCCGATACTCTCGTGGGACGTTTGCCATACGAAGTGCCACTGCAAACTGATTACGCCCCATCGGTGTGCGTTTTTTCCTGTCCCTCAAGGCATCGTTTACGAGATTGACTATGTTCAACTATGTTATGCAAATGCCACGTATGATAACAGTATGTTTATTGTTCCACTGAAAGTTATCAGTAGCGCGCAATCGTCTTTCGATAACTGCAGCTTTTGGACGAAACTTTTTCGGTACGATTTCAATAACCTTGGCATCCAATCTTTTCTCCTTTTTACGCTTTTTTCCATCCTCGTCAGCGTCATCATCAGAGGGATCATTATCTTGTGATGCCTTGATATTCGCCGTGATCGCGTAATTCATTAAGGTGTAAATACCGTTGCAAAATTTGTTGATATTTCATTCACTTTTTTTACTCATTCATTTCTGCGTTGAGTCGACTCATCGTTGTACCCGGCGTTTGCACTTATTTTACACCATAGTTGAGAAATGTGCTTTGCAACTGGTCCACGCTTTTTTGAAGAAGAATCCTTATTTTTGCATGCTCAGATGCCAAATTGACGCGAAATTCTATCACTATGATATCTTTTAGTCATCAGTTGTCAAAATGTTATCTTTAGACAACTGATAACTAAAAGACGCCTTAGTGATGGGATTTGGTATCAATTTGGCATTTATATGATGTCAGTCATGATCATTATTTTGTAGGTGCCATCGTTTCAGAATTTTACTAAACACGAGATGGTACTATACACAACTGAAGTGTAGTAATGGTCAATGTAGTAAAAGTATAGTAAGTGTATTACCCTACACGTATAATGAAGACTTGATCATACGTAACTGAAAATAACTATTAATAAAACATAACCAATATCCAAAGCTTTCTAACGCAGAAACTGAAAAAGCAACGAATCAATTACGCAGTAAATGGATCGATCATGTTTTAATAAAATAAATTATTGATTGAATGACAACATAAACTTTTTTTCTGAAAACTTTTGAACTTTCATCAAAAGAATTTATCAACTCTTTTTTCAAAAACGTTTGCTTTGAGGAAGCTCCCCCGTGCAGAGATGCCAACCCAAATTGAGACAGATAATAGTCGGTAGAGATACCAACTTATACACTGATATAGTTGAGTCAGTACTTAGAAGATCACGAGCTAAAGCAGCCAACGGCACGCTGTACTTATCACCAGTTTCGTTTTACGATATTCTTAGTCGTAAATCTTGAAAATTTCCAGGCAAACATCTAAATTGCTGGGTATCATTTGGAAGAGGGAGTTTTTTTTTACAAGACTTGTGAAATTTTATTTCGGGAACTGTTAATTTATTTAAGTTATAGGATTGTTTTTATAACGTGTGCGTGCTCCCCCGTAAGAATACGTGTTAAACAGCGCAACATTATATCAATGATATCTCAAATTTTTGCTGGGTAAATGATATAAATGAGGATACCATTAGATTCAGCACACATTTAAGGATTCAATTCATCTGGTCTAGGTTCAGGAACCATCACCAGGGAGCCTTCTAAATAAATAATTCACAATACCATTAATGTGAATTTGTTTCAAATTAAATGTAATAATTTACTTTTAGAAATTCGAAAATTAAAAAAATTTTTTGTTACATTGGATCCATCGTTTTCACTTTTAAAACTATTATCTCAGATTTGTAATCAGCGATCTCAAAAACTACAAAATAAAAATAATGTAAAAGTTGAAATTTTTTTTTTACTATTCACGTACTGGGCATACAATTAATAAAAGTTTTTTCTTTTAATTATTTTTTTTGCACTAGGTAGGTTTATGAAGACAATTTTAAAAAAAGGTCAATTCAAACGTAAAACTCCGTACAATTAGATGGTATTTTTTTAATTTGCGAATTAGAAAATTTTATAAATCTTGGACGCTATATTGGATCCGTCATTTTGAATGTTCAAAATCTAACCTCTGATTTGTAATTAGCGACCTCAAAAACCTTGGGGTACATGATAATTTTTTTTTAAACACTGTTTTATAGCGAGATATACCGTAAAAACGGTGTATTTTTACGTTTGGGCCCTATTTTGGGCCTGTTCGTTTACAAATATTACATGTCACTTTTCTATAATAGCAATTTAGCGCATAATGGTCTGGCTTATCATAACAGTAGCAGTTCATCGTATATCCTGGATGTGTAACCAATCTTGGCATAGGCCGCATTGTTGCTCCTGATTCTTGACTACGTTATTGTTGATTTTGCTGTCTTCCTTCTTCTCTGCTCGCTGCTGTCTGTCGTGTCTACCTCTTCTACATCCACCCTTGATGCCATGAGAGTTTTTGACGCCATATTTAATTTATGAAATTCATCGTGGAATTTTTTATTGCTAGTTTCTTACAGTTTTTCTGCTCCTTCGTTTGCTGTTTCAGTGGCTAATGCCTTTTTGAAAGCTACTTCAAGTGTTGGGTCTTCCATTTTCAACAATTCTGCTACTACACTTTTATTTTTTAAGCCCATTATCAATTGGTCCAATACTTGGTCTTCCAGTTTATCAAATTTGCAGACGTTTGCCAAATTTTTTAACTCAGCTACGTAATCACTTATGTTTTCGTTATCTTTCTGGGATCTCTGACGAAAATAGGAGCGATATACCAAATGGGATGCCTGCGGCTTTAAATGTTTCTTTACCAGTAATGTTGCCGTAACTTTTAATTCCTGGTTCATCTGGTTTACACACTTTGGCCATTACAGCGTATATTTCTGCTCCAACTTTGCTTGATAAAATTGCTCGTTATTTATTTTTATCCATTACATCGTTTGCTATGAGAAACTTTCCCATTCTGACCACGTACTGCTCCTTATCATGTTTTCTAAAATCGAAATCTAAATTACCAGTTATTTCCATTTTCTTCATAACGCTCGTTGCCACTTTTTTACTTATATTTGTTTCGTTCATCTTTTTATTATCTACAATCGTTTTTGTTACCTTTATTATAGTTGTATTAGATTCATTTAACTAACCTTTAAAAAATTCACGTAGAACTATTCGTAACTCGTCTACTTTATCTGCTGACGTCTCGATGTCATTTTCTTTGTATAGCGCAAGTAGTTCTGTTTTATATAAATTTTGTATCTAAGTTCTTCCTTTTACTTGAATCTCTATACTCATTTAGCTTGAAATAAATTGCAACTTTTTAACTTATACTGCACTTTCAATTCGTGTACTCATTTGCTTTACTGAAATGTACCGTATACTTCATAATAGCGGAATAAATTTAGCTATTCCTAACTAATTACTGATTGCGTGCACATGTTTCCGTTCGGATATCCTCATTGCCATTGTATTATATGTGAGGTAGGGCTTAGCAAATGTCGTGTACCCTTTAAGAACGTTGAGAATAAACTGATTTAAAACGAATATAGCAATAGGTGTACAATAGACGACGCAAAGTACAATACATGTGTAGTATAGATATTGATGTTATTAATCGATCTTGAAAAGTAATGAATTCGTTAACAAAAATTTTTTGTAAGGTAAGGGTGTTACAACGCTAAGTTCATTAAATTTTCAACACTCTAACATTTTCCTTTCAGGGTAAGACATTAAAACTTTCGGAAATTTCTTCAGTTTCTTGCAATCATGCAAATAAGTAATTAACAAAACTTCATTAATGAGTACTTAAATTGACTGGTTTTGCATTATTTACAGAATAGTGATTTTGAAAAAAATTAATATCCTACAGCCTTTTAGTTATTTTTAAAAGACATTAATTTTTGTAATTTTTAGCAAAAAAACAACTATTTAACGATCTTCTGTTCATTTACAACTTGAAAAAGTTCAGACACATATTTCTTAGTGATAAACACACTTATTTTTACTTGTGATTATCTGTCTTAAATTTAATTCCATACATCCAGGTATCTTACACCTGTAAGTGATTAAAATTCAGTCTTTTTCTTACTCACTATAAATTAATAACACAATTTGAGTATTATACATACAACTGTATACACAAACAACCAAAGACATACAGAAGCAGCCTTCTTGCTTCAAAGTTTGTTCTTGAAACTGTTACTTTTTGAAATTACTACACTAATAGTAAATTTTTTACAGCTTCCAACGGCTGATTTCACTTTACTAGCGAATAGTTAAATTACTACACTGATCATATTACTACTTTTAAGAGTAGTAATTTCACTTAGCCAATATCAATGTTTCGAACTATTATGGCAAAATAAGTGTGTACTAAGATAGAAGTAAATTTATTACTTTATTTTTGACCATGCCGATACCACGCATTAGATTATAAACGGAGTGACGAAAAGGCTATGTACATGGTATTCACTACGTATTGTAATAAGGAGTCAAATATTGAACCTCCTGATGGACTAAAAATCACAGAGTTCGATATTCACAATATAATGATCGTGAAAAATCAGAAATGACTATTCATCCTTTGTGTGGAAATGTCAACGAAAAAATGATACACACTTATACATTGATTTATGATTAATTACAAATTATCTTTTTATTATTCCTTTCCTTTTGCATAATCCCAAATATATGTAATCATTATAAGATAAATTATCACTTACATTTTCTTTACAGTGACAATTTATTGCTAGAAAAAAAATAACTTATATAATTATTATAATATATTAAGTGTTATAGTACTAATATGTATACTTGAGATCATTTCTAAAATAATTTCATATTCAAGGTTAGTATACTTTGAAGAAGGAAAGGGTTACAGTGAAAACTTTTTTTTCTTCAATTTTTGAAGGTTTTTTTTTAGGTATTCAATTCAAAATAATCCACTTCTTACTCTAAAATGTTTCAGTGGTTCTGTCCACACATTCCAGCACATCCTCCAGTTTCCCAATAGATCCCACAAAACAAGGAACTAGTAAATTTACACCCTCTACACTCACCGTAAATTTAACCAAACAAAAAATGTGTAAGCCTACAAACCCCTCATGGCTTCTCTCATAAATTTAATGGCCTTCTCCTCCCCCCACAAAAATTCATAATATCTCAAGAAAACCTTATAATTATACTGTTTTCTAACGCCCCCCCCCCCCCAAACTAAGGGAAAGTCATCTACATTTCTCCGTGACATTTACCAAACAATAAATGAATGAGACTTTCCATACCCCTCCTCCACACACCCCTCTGAATTTTAGGTGTCTCTTGTACGGACCCCCCTCTCTTAAAAAATAAAACTTATAATTTGTTTGTAAAAATGTGTAGTAAAAAGGTATATATGTAGTCATTTGCGCTTCCCTAGAGCTCCGCCACGAAAACTTAGAATGTATTGTGAAGATACTCTATCAAACGATCAATAAGGGTTACTTACCCCTCAGTCCCCCCACCACCCTACATTAACTTAAAATTTTTTCTGAGATTACTTTATGATAGCGTCAAGAGAGACTAATCCCCACTCTTTTTATTAAAAAGTTAAAATTTTTCTTAGTTACCTGTTATTTTTATATTTGTTTGCACCTCAGCTTTACTGTTTAATAACTTCAATTTGTGTTTCTTCTACTTCTGTCTGAACAAAAATACGCTTAGATCTTTCTATATTATTTACATATTTTAATAGGTATGTCTACACCCCTCTTCCACAGCTTTTTCTTAAGACGGCTTGGTCAACTCGTTTTTTAAGCTTACCGTAAAATAAGGAAAAAAATACAATTTTTTTTGGATTGATTCTTCCGTATATTGGAGAATACCATACTCCATTTTTTTTTTCTACAACTTACCTTTATTTTTGTTGTCAGCTGACATCTTTCAAAACTGCATGGTTTCATGAATATTAATACGTAAAACATAGTAATACGTATTCACTTTTATAGAATTAAAAAAAAAACTGAACAACTTCTTTATCTATTTTTAACAACTTGTTTATCTATTGTTTAATACGGTTGGGCTTTTAGCAAAATGGTTGGATATTGTTGTGTATTAAAAAAGGGAAATAATGAACCTTATGAAATATTCTGGTTGTTGGAATAGTAAGGCATACCGATTTTTTCAAAACCCAATTACCCAAAAGTGTAACCTTAAGAACAAAATTTTTTTAAATTACTTTCTCTAACATTAATTAACAATTGTTTTACAAATTTATCATTAAAACAATTTTTTAAAGGACCCTTAACATAAATTTATATCTTAAGGGCGTTCATCACACTTTGGTTTTTTAATGAATATTTTTAAAACTTAGGACGCATATTCGTTATACCAACCCAACACAAAATTTGATATCGTTTTACTACAGCATGTTTCATGTATTTAATTTGCCAAAAATCTCAATTGATTATCTAATATATGTGAAAGCTGTTTATAACTTATGGTAAAATATCTAATTTTGCAAATTATTTGTTACATTTTGGAATTTATAGCCCAATTTCTCATGGGTACCGTTCGAGCAGGTAACTACTGTATGGCGTAATACACGATAGAGTGTCGAAATAACCATATCTAAGCCTAAGGAAGACATTGAACATAAAAATTAAGTACCTTATAGCTATTTTTTGTAGTAGTAAGGGCGAGTTAGCTTATTAGTTAAGAATAATTATAAGACCACTTTTTTACGCAATAGTTATAAAAAAAATAGCAGAAACAGCTGAGCCTATTTTTAGAAAGTAAATTTTCGAAGAATCTATGTGAGAAAATGTCAAAAAATTTCGTAAAACAGGTTTTTTTTCGATTGTTGACGCGAAAAAAAATTTCTTGACAAAAAAAAAAAATCGGAAATAGCGCTTAAAAATACAAAGAAGACAATTTTTCTAAAGTTTTCATTCATTTACAACTTTTCCCACAAAAAAATAAAAACCACTGAAAATGCTAATTATTTGACATTCAAGAGACATTGCGAGAGACAGTAAATATGTGATAATCCAATTAAAGATGGGGATACTCCATGTATGTACAACAGAGACAGGTTTTTGCACAACCATTTAAGTTAATATATTTTATCCATCCACGCTTTTTAAGGTTCTGATACGACTTCTTGTTTTTACAAGCAAGGAAAGTATAAAAATATTAGAACATTACAGAATAACAACGTCACTAATATTGCATTCTGATAGAATATAAAACCACTCAACTACAAACTATCAGTTAATACAATTATGATGTAAGAACATATGACAAAATATAACATAGTTCATCGAGAAAAGTTCATGAAATCAATATAATTAGTACGGTAGAATAATTACGAGGCAGAGTTTTTAAGGACAAAGTGATACTTAATAGAAAATAAATTACTAGAAATTAAATCAAAATATCATTTAATACTTTATAAGTGTCTCAGCTTTTATAACAGGTTCTGTAAAAAAGTTTCCTTGAAATTAATTTCACCAGTTTAAAAAATTGAAACAATAGTTAACTCTAATCAAAATAGGCAAAAAAATCTCAATTTAAACTAGGGTCAGCCAATGAACGTGTGTAGTCTTGTCTTAAAGTAAATTTAAAATCACCAGAGCTCGGAGGTAAACTACATACTTTTTGTCATAAACATCGTGGATTCGATTTCCCATATTTCATTATTTATTTTATTTTATTTTTTTTTCTTTATCGTAGTACTTTTTCTTACAAAAATTGAACAAATTTCAACTGATATCACTTATGTAATGAACTACTATACTTAGACATTTTACTTTTTATGACTGATTTTTGTGAAACTTCTAATGGCTGCGATAATTATTATGTAAACTACGTGCACTATTTTTGCACTTAATTTGTAGTAAAGAGAATAAATGTATAGTTTTTTGCAAACATTAAATATATTTATTTATTCATGTTTTAGTATCACATGAAATGCAAACGAATTTTGCCTTAATAAGAGGTTCGTACAAAAGTCGAAAACTTGTTTTACAATAACACTTACTTTTTGTAAAATGCAATCTGCAATGTAATAGTTCAAATACTATAATTATTAAAACGTTTCTTTTAAGGAAACCTTTTTTTAAATAGTTGTAATAAAAACTCACTTCTTTGACTTAGGTGTCTAGTTTTCAGATGAATACAGATAAAATGCATTTGGTTAACGTTTAAATTATTGACTTCCCAAATTAAGGAATTACGAATTTAAATTGTTCGAAGATTTCGTAAACGTCTATATTAATTTTTCAAATACGGCACAGAAAAGAAAAATTTTTTTTTTACTTGCTCTTTTCAAAATACAATTGAAAAAAAAAAAAAAAAAAAAAAAAAAAAAAAAAAAAAAAAAAAAAANGTTTTTAAAACCTCTGGAAACTGGGATTCGGCGATATTCAATCTTTTGCACTCAAGAATAAATAAATCTAACCACGACTTTGCGTTTTGATCCTTACTCGAAAATTTTTGCAGAATCATGTTGCTTGCGACAAATTTCATCGGATTATCATTAACAGAAGTGGGCAATGTGCTGTCCGTGGGTGGAGGGGGATTATCAACTACCTCTAAATAGTAACCGCCAAACACCACATTACCTTCCTCATCCGTGTAAGCTTCTTTTAATTTTTCTGTTAACGTGATGCCAATTTTCCTGAATTTTCCTCTCGCATTCAGACTCTTTACAGCTCCCTGGATCGTTGACAATTTTATCAATTCTGTATGTTGAGATATGGGCTCAAATTCGGGCGGGAAAAAAAATTTCTCTTCTTGTCCCAGGATTTGGATAGTCTTTACTTTTACAATCGTGGTTTTACTATCCTGAGCTTCCGCAGATAGGAGAAATGTTGCCTTGATTTTTCCTTCCATAATTGTTGATTTGTAAGTTTCAAGTTGCTTTAAACGTGAAACTTCGGACGGTTAGGAGTGGTGTTGAATGGCACAAAATCAGACACAAGTTGATGCAGAAAGAAATATAACTGGAATTTTAATAACAATAATAATTGTAAATAACAATACACAAAATTAATATTAAAACAATGTTACAATGCTGATTACCTGAATCAACAATTATGTCGCTTTAGGTGTTACAAGCTTACATTAACAACTTTACATTACACAACAATTATACAATACAATTTTTATATTTGGTGCGAACACATTGAGCGCTTGTAGCTAACTGACTAGAGTACGTGGACAACGAGAGGCGAGGGTGGTGATGACGGTTGAGCTGTGTGCTTTCATAATGACTCATGAGAATCATGAGTCGCACCAGCGGCTAAGTTTGTAAGTGTTAAATACAACAAACTTACATCCCCGTTCCCCGAGTGGATTCGGCAGGAACAGGATCGTAAGGGATCATTTTACTCGTATGAAAAATGTTTAAGCTTTTTTTTCTCTCACCAGTATCTATTTCGTAAATGGATTCGGATAATTTTTTTGTTATTCTAAATGGACCTATCCAGACTGGATCTAACTTCTTCTTATTCATCTTATTACCACTCTGAATATAAACTAAATCATTTTTTTGATATTCTATATTTTTAGAATGTTTATCATAATACTGTTTGTTTACAATATGTGATCAGTTAGCATTTTTCTGTGCTAGAGATCTGTTAAAGTCTAAATTATTATTTATATTTGTGTTTAGTTCTCTTGGAATTATTGAGTTATCCTCTTCTGTTAATAAATAATTGGGTGAAAACCCCGTCGAGCTATGTATCGTATTATTATATTCGCGAATACATTGCTCTGCAATAACAGACCATGGTTTGTGTTTGTTTTCGTATATTCTACAACGGATTCTGTTTATCAAAGTTTGATCAGTCCTCTCATTCTGTCCGTTTGACAATGCACAATCTACTGCTGTGAAAATTAATTGAATATTTTTCTGATTTAAGTAATTTTTGAATTCTGTGGAATTTATCCCCGGATATTGATCTGTTAAAATCATCCCAATATTTCCTTTGTTTTCAACCGTTTTTACCAAATGAATGAAATCCCGTGCTATTTGTGTTTTTGATGTCAAAATAAATGCGTATCGAGTTAATTGGTCCACCATCAAGTGTAAGTAATTTTTTGGGGATTTGTTTCCACTGAAACCTTCAATTGTATCTAATGATAGTATTTCAAACGGTTTTGACGCTGGACCTAATTGCGACAACGGAGCTTTAAAATTGCCAAATCTCGTTTTATTTTTCATACATGTTTCACAACTTCTGCAAACAAGTTTAATATGTTTATGCATATTCTTAAAATATATGACTGGTGTAATTGTTAATGACATTTGTTTGACACCAATATGCCCTTGTGAATCGTGCAGTTTCTTAAGAACCGTTAAACCAAATTTTTCTGTTAAATATATTTTTTCTGTCCTATTTAGGTTTTTATATATAATATTATCTTTTATTGTACAATATTTATCACGAACTAACTCTTTTTGATCATTCAAGATATTTTCCAATGTTAAAAAATTTACTATCTTTATTTTTGATTCCTCAACATTGTTGTCATCAGACAAAACGGGATTTCTTGAAAGACAATCAGCCTCCGAATTGTCTTTTCCTGGATTGTATTGAATATCAAATTCGAATTGCGATATATAATTTAAAATATGTAAGAGTTCTGTATCTTTACAATTTTTTATATTAAAATTTTGTAAAGGCTTGTGATCAGTGAATACTTTAAAATGTAGGCCTATTAAATAATACTGCCAATATAAAATGGCTTCTTTTATCGCTAAACATTCGATATAAATTGCCCTTTTTGTCTTTTGAGATGAGTTGAGTTTTCGTGAAAAATAAAATACTGGTTTAATAGATCCGTCTTCCTGGGGTTGTTTCAAAATTGCACCAACTCCTTCTAAGCTAGCATCTGTGTAAATGTATATAGGTTTATTAGGATCAAATATTGCTAATATCGGTGAAGTACACAGATAATTTTTTATTTTTGTAAAATTTTCCTTACATTTGTTTGACCACACAAAATTTACATTTTTCCTCAGAAGATTGTGTAAAGGCTCCAGTACAATTGCTGATTTGGGGATATATTTTAAATAAAAATTTACTTTGCCCAAAAATTGTCTGATATGTTTTCTGGTTTTCGGAGTGGGAAAATTTTTTATCGCTATTATATTATCGTTAATTGGCCTTATGTTATTGTTTGATATTATGTTTCCTAAGTATGTTACTTCTTTCTGTGCAAAACTGCATTTATTTTCATGTAATTTAAAACCGTGTTCTTCTAAAACTTGCAACGTTCTTTGAATATGTGTAAGATGATCAGAATAGTTTTTAGAAAAAATCAGAATGTCATCTATATAATTTATGGCAAAGGAATCCAAATCGTTATTTCTTAGTATACTAGAAAGAATCCGCTGAAATATAGCCGGAGCTGACTTCAACCCAAAAGGTAAGCATCTCCATTGCCAATGACCATGATGAGTCACGAAGGCCGTTTTGTATTTATCCTTAGCTCGCAAGGGAATAGACCAGAAGGCCGAATTGATATCTAGTTTTGAAAAGTAAATACACTTTCCTACACGTACCACTAGATCATCAATTCTAGGAAACGGCTGGCCTTCAGGAATAATTAATTTATTTAATTCACGATAGTCAATACACAATCGCGATTTTTTCCCTTCATCTTTTTTATAAGTCAAAGTGACTGGCGCGGCATATGGACTGTACGACTCTTCCACGAGTCCCACTTTTAACAAATTGTTTATTTGCGTTTCTATTTCTGTTTTATCCGGAATTGAGCATTTATATGGTTTTTTTGAAATATATTTACATTCAGTTAACTTGACCGTTGCCTCGAAATTTTTTACTGCACCAATATCGAATTTACTCGTAGCAAATATTGCCTTATGTTTTTTCAAGAGATTATTTAAATCATTATTATCATTTTTATCTTCGAGCATCAAATTTTGGCATTCTTTGGCATTTATATTTTTAGAAATAGAGTTCGAACTTTGAACAATTTTTAAATTTTCATTCTGACACAGAGAAAACTCCTTGATACAATCCAAACCTATCAATAAGTGATCCTCGAATAAATCATTTTTAACAATTGTAAAAGAAAATTTTCTTGATAAATTAAAAATCTTTAAATCTACCGTTACTGTTCCATAAGCTTGTATTGAACCATTTAATGTTTTTATCGATGTGATCCCGCTTATTCCGCTTGTTAATGGTAGTGTCTTATAAAAATTGTAGTTCATCAGTGACACATTGGCTCCAGTATCATATAGCCCACTGGCCTCAGTATCATTAACAAATACCCTTAATTTT
>NW_019380672.1:336437-349174 GCF_000648655.2 Copidosoma floridanum
CGAGATTATATATATATATATAGGTATAGTAGCAGTATGAAGGGAAGGAATCGTGCAGCGTACATACGAGAGAGAGAGAGAGAGAGAGAGAGAAAGAGAGAGAGAGAGAGAGAGGAGCGAGAGGAAGTGTGTAAGAAAGGAGATTGAGGAGAGGGCTTGAGCCGCAGGGTAGATGGCTACCTTTTTCGTAACGCATTTTTTCTTGCGCGGCTGTTTACGGCCCAACATAAGTCGTTTTACTTAAAAAAAAAATGATTTGTTTTACAAGTATGCTAAAGTATTATTGCTGCGTTATAAACACTCCAGTATAATTTAATTACAATACCAGACAATACTTAACATGACTATGAGCCTACCCTTGTGCTTATATAGATATTTTTTTGTTACCTTAAAATAATCAATACAGTAATTGTTTTTAATTACTGACTAGTGAGGTTACGATATATTTTATGATTAATTTTATCTGTTTTATATTTTCATTATTTATAGCAAATGAAGGATATACTTGTATACTAATGTATTTATGTAATTTGTTTTATTTCAGGACATCTTTTTCTCTCCTTTTACAATCTTCTTTATTACACTATTTTTACTTAGAGCTAACTTTCCTTTGATTTTGTACTTCACACCCTTAGTTATCACCCTGCATCGGTTCTTGATTTAGCTATATATTTAATAGATTTTATATACTTGCATCAAACATTCACCAGTTCCCCTTTTAATATTTGTAAAAGCTTCTTTCTGCACGGCTCTTCACTATCTCCTAAGCCTATACTCCTAACCAACTTTATCGTTTCCTTTCCAACCTTATTTTTGACTCCTTACACAGCCACACATGCTCTAGGCTCTTTTCTCTCTCACTGCGAAGCCTGCAGTCTAGCACTTTAAAACCTTTTTTTCTCATATTTCCTATATTTCTGCATTTCAGCCTACATCACTGCTCTTTCAAATCCTTTACCAAACTTTTCTTTCTCCAATATTTTTCTCTCCCGGTTTTTCTTCCAATTCTTTGTAGTATTTACAATAATTCTATCTTTTAATCTCCTTCCAGTTTTTTTTGTATTTCTTAGCTTATTAAAATTTATCTGCCTCTTACAAAATTCTCATTAATTTTCTTAAGCCCTTCTTCCCCGTTTCCCTTTTGTTATAAGTTCCAACCTTTTTTTTACCCTCTACTTTTTCATAGCCTGCATCAACTTCTTTGCCCTATTTTGTTAGATTTTCGTTGAATATTTCCCTTAAGGACGTTCATCACACATAGCGTTTTGGGTACAACCTTCCTGAAATTTCATCAGGTTGCTCGTAATGATGTTAGAAAGTCACGTGTAAAATTTGAGACCATTTCACACTATCATTGTTTGGATATTGAATGTTGAAAAAATTTCAAATTAACACGTAACCTTGTGGAGAAGTCACATACAAATGGAATTTATTAGAAAACGGCATAGAGAATTTTTCTATTTTTTTTTGCATGACGCAATACCATAAAACTGGTATTATAATTAATTTTCAGAGAGAGCGACAAATTATTTTTGCAATTAAATAAAAAAAATAGTGTCAGACAACTATTTACAGGTATACCAATGCATGTAAAACAGTTTCCTGCGCTGCTGCATGCTCGCTTCCCCCTCACTGCACTTTCTACATTTTCTCTTTAACTGTAATGAACGTCTTTAATTCCTTCATCAAGCATATATCAACGCCTGGGACGAAAACAAGGCCAGTTCAGATTTTCTCGTTTAAAATAACATTGAAAAATCTGAACTGGACTTGTTTTCGTCCGAGGCGTCACTATATGGCCATCTGTTCTTGCCCATCCTTAAAATATGAATTATAGTACATTACGATACTAGTGCGCGAGGAAGGCTATTGACGCATGTATGTCAGTTCGCACACGAGCGCTAGTGAGTGTGCGAAGACACACATGTGTCAATCACCTAACCTCTTGCAAGTGTTGTGTATACAACTTTTCGACAAATCGTGCGCGGGGAACGAGATTATGAGCTATTAAATGGGGCTCTGCAAAGATCTCGACGTACACACGCACTCGCACGAATGCGGAGCACGAATGTGAGTCGCGTATATAAATCGAGGTCCTTAGAGCCACAACAGATGGCTCATAATCGAGGTCCCCGCGCACGGCGTGTCGAAAAAAAGATCATCATTTTTGTGAACCTACACTCTATTTTTTCCATTTCATCCTGTCTTCACCATCACTAAGTCTCTGCACCGTATAAACATCGTGTTTTTATTATGACATCTGCAAGAAATAGTCTTCTATTTCAGGTTACTCACTTGTGCTCTTTTACATAAGCCCTAGACTGAATTAATTGTCCTTTAAGTTCTATCTGCCATTTTTTCTCCGTGTCTTGTAAAACTGTTTTTGGTTGCAAACTACACTCCTAGATGTTAAAATTTAAAGAATAACTTCAGGTGGTTAATGAATACAAACTTCTTCTTTCCTATTCTTTCTTTATACCTAAAAATGAAGACTTTCGTATTTGTCATATTTACTTCCAGTTTATTTTACGTACTTTATTTTCTAAGTCCTTTATCATTAGGTATCCTCTGAACGCTCTGAGCATAGTACACATAGTACATCATCTGCAAATGTGTATTTTTTGATAACCTATCCCAACTCCTCCTATTTTTTTCAATTCACTTAGTATACATATCCTCTATGAATAAACTAAAAAGAACCGGGCTTACTTACTTGAAATGGGCACACTTTCCTTACTCCTTCTATCTTTTTGAATAAATTTGTTAGTCTTTGTCCCATAATTACCTGATGTCTTGTGCATTTTTAAGTTATTTTTAACGTATTTTCATCCCATCACATTCTCCTTAAAACTTTTCTATTTATTGTATCAAATGCTGTTTGAAAGTCTAAAAAAAAACTGCGTACAGTTTCTTACCTTTTTCTTATTGCTTATTTTCAATTCAACTATTTAGTACACAAATATGGGTTCCTGGTCCCTCTTTTTTTCCTAAAACCGGCTTGACTCTCTTATAATACTTTACATACCTCTACACAATTCTTCACTCTTTCAGATATTATGCACGCCCATATTTTGTATCCTACATCCAGTAACGCGAGCCTCCTGTAGTTTTTCATCTCATTATCTTTCCCTGCCCTGTGTATTGGATAAACTCTTGCTATTTCTCACCCTTCAATAATTTCAGTTCGCGTCTGTAGTCTATATAGAATATGTATCAGTGTAGTTACCCAAATAGTTTATAGATTCTTGAAAAATTCTACCTCAATTCCATCCTCCTCTGCCATTTTTCTATCCTTAAAATTTTTAAATTTCTAAGTTTTCTACTAATTCCTACCAAAACATCCCCCTTTTTTCTCCCCGTTTTATTCTCTCTAACTGAAACTTTTCCTGTCTATACACAATTCTTTACTAAATTTATTTAAACAATTCGTGTTCTTTTTTTTCCTCCACTTAAGTTTATTGAATAAGTACTAAACCGAATTCATGTATAAAATTTCCCGCTAAAACGAAATTTTTTAAGCCTGCTATATTTCAGGATACAATTTTCGTCATACCTCTTCCCCACTTACTTGTACCTATATCTTTGACTTGTTATTCCTGCTGATATCGGCCTTTTTCCCTTTTTTCCTGTATTTCTGTAGTTTTAGTTTACCCCTGCAGTCAAACCAGTTCTACTACACTCCTGGTCCACTTGGACTTTCATACATCCCAACTTTACTGCTAGTTCATTTCTTCTTTCCTAATCCTGCAAGCTTCCCAGACAGTCCTTTACTTCCTTCTCTCTATTTGTAAAATCATTTTCAACACTAATGTCCATACTCTCCAGTCTGTTTTCTTTTTAAAAGCGTTATAATATTTTTCATATACCTTAATTCTAATAGAACTCCTGACCCTACCACCTGCACCTCTTTTACACGAAGCAATACTCCCGTGTTTCTCCAAGCTTTTTTCTTTAATAAACTTTCCTGTTTTTCTTACTTCGTTCATTATTAGATATCTTTCCATTATTCTTCTGACCTTTTTTTCATAATCCCAAATCTCTGTCCGACATTTTATCTGATATGTGATTTATACACTCTTTTTTTACATTGTCCTGCTGCCGGTACTACCATTCTATATCATTTACTTTATCTACCTCTTGTAGACTACTCCTACAACGAGGAATGTTAAAAGCAGTTCATTCAATACCTTGGCGTAACATGAAATATAAAGTCAGCGTTTGTCAAGTCCCAAGCAAGCCAAAAAGTCCAAACGCCTTGAGTCATCAAGTGCCCGTCTCGTAATTAGTATACAAGTAGGAATAAAAGAAAGAAAAAAAAGGCTTTGCGTGGAGCATTGTTTAGTACAGTGTTTTTGTTAGTAGCTTTCTACCACTCCGCGAGTGTGAACTATTTTATTAATCTTGCTTGCCAAGTGTGCCACTTGTACAATTTATTATAACTAGCTTACCATCACTCATCGAGTGTGATCATAATTATTAATTTAAAATGTTGTAATGTATTTGCTATATATAATAAAAATCTAATTATTTGCCTTTGTTAAAACTTTTGTTTAAAGTTGATGCAGAGTACCTCATTGACGATACTAAATTAATATTATTAAAAGAAGCGATGCCAAAGGATTGTACATAACAAGAGTAGCAGTTTGATTGATACCATTAAGGACAGAGACCCAAGAAGAAAAGTAAAGCGAGAGGTACTATTATCTATACACTTTACGAACACAGCATTCTCTCTTGTTTTCAAATAACAAACGAAAAGCTGGACATACTGCTTGTCTTGCGACCAGTCAAGAAGCGTGAGACTCAAGTCCACAAACATTCAGTTTTTACTGGAGGATAAGATTAAATAATATAATTATTAATAATCATAGCATGGTAGCAGAGCGTGGTTTTGGGGGCCTGTTTATTTGTTTGTTTATTCTATATTTTCTTATAATTATTTTTGAAAGACAATAATCATAATTCAGAGACACATAAAAATAAATAACATAGTACAGCTTATACAGTTATGGCACGAATGGTTAAAGCTACGAGGGAATCTCCGGTACTCCATTTTCTTTCTCAAATAAGAAAGAGAAAAAGCTATAGAGTTAACTTCACGCAATAATACATGTACGCTGTTTTCTGATGTATAAATAGATAATTTTTAATAAGTAAATATGTTATTATACATGCAACTAGCCAGATTTACACACACACGCTTGCTGACAGAACAAATATGTATATGGGACAAAACGTGTCAACTGAATCACTGGTGCCCTCAAAATTCTATTTTACCGTTAAACACTTTTGTGGTCTTAAATTGAAGGTTAACAAGTATACTTTATTTTACCGTGTGAGCTTTTTGCAAAATCGAAAATGGTGGATCAGTATGGCAGCAACAATTTGTGTAAGCCACCATGACTCATCGATTTCATAATTATTCAAGTGCTTAAATCATCATAACATGTAGAAAAAGACATTTTTTCAACATCTGCTCTATTTCTAGGTACAAATATAAGCTACTTTTTCTCTTTGTGAGCAGAAGTTAGAGCAAAAAACTGTAGAAAAATCGATTTTTTTGTTTTATAGTGGCTAAAAATGTTTGAAAATCATGATGTGTGGCTTAGTACTAATGAGTATTTATTGTTTCACGCAAATATGTCCTGCTCTGTATGCATGTACACACCAGCATACGCCTAACCTCAAATAACTATATAATTAAGAGAGACAAACTACTATTTAGCACTAGTATCATATATTTAAAAGAGTCTTAGAATGAAAGGTAAGTAATT
The DNA here is from genome assembly GCF_000648655.2 of Copidosoma floridanum. The sequence goes on from NW_019380672.1 coordinate 342,212, forward strand.
AATGATATATTAAAAATAATTTTACCATGCTTTTAGTTATAAACCATAACACTTTTTTTTAAATAAGTAAATTCTGAACCATGATAAATGAATGAAAAATAAATTTTTAATGATTAAATAAAAAGAGAATAATTTTTTTTCAAGCACTGGAAAACATGAGCTTTTAATCTTATGACATAATTTTTTGTTGCCTTAAGTAACCGTATGTTATGTAAAACTTATTTACAAAGAATTTTCTTGAGATTAAAGATACAAAACTGGGTTCTTGGGCATAGTTAGGTGACACTTGTATTTTTAGATTTGTAAAACGTTCAAATGAATTCATTCTATACTTCTAAAGATCTTTTAGTGACAAATAACTACATAAAACTGATTTTTTCGGATTTTTTTTGAGATAAGGGGCATGCTGGTGTGTACATGCATACAGAGCAGGAAGTATTCGCATAAAACAACAAATAATTATCAGTAATAAGCCGTACATCAGCATTTCCAAGTATTTTTACTATTCACCAAAAAAATCAATTTTTTACAGTTTTTTGAGGTTATGGACATACTTCTGCTCACAAAAATTAGAATTAGCTTATATTTGTACCTAGAAATAGAGCAGATGTTAAAAATATATCTTGTTCTGAATGTTACGATGATTTAAACACTTAAGTAATTATCGAATCAATTAGTCATGGTCGCTCACATAAATAGTCCCGCCATACTGATCCGCCATTTAGGATTTTTCAAAAAGCTCACACGGTAAAATAAAGTATACTTGTTAACCTTTAATTTAAGACCACAAAAGTGTTTGATGGTAAAATAGAATTTCAAGGGCACCAGTGATCCGGTTGACGCGTTTTGTCCCATGTATAACATTTGCATTTTGTAAAGAAATAAGTGTTGTATGATACAACCATTTAATTACCTTCTAAAATCATATCTTTCATCCAAGTTTTGTAAGTATGATTATCAGATATAATACTTGTTTTCTTAAATTGCGGGTATCCATTTGTTTGGAATGTACTTTGATATGTAGTAAGTTTATGAAAGGTTTATTTACAACAGTACTCCGAGGTATTGAAATAAATAAATAAATAAAATATTTTTTCTATGTCTAAGGTACATTTTCTTGCGTTTTGAGCAACGTGGGAAAAAATAAAAAAATGTGTATTAAGAATTAAATATTAAAGGATAGTTAAGGTCAGTATATACGTCCGGTTGGATATTTTAATAAAAAATAATATTAGTCAGAATAACGAAAACGACATTTGCGTACACTTACAAAGGTATGAAAAAATTTGGTAGTAGCACATTATATTTACTAATATTTATACGTGTACGTGTGTATTATTTNGCAAAGTAAAAGAAGGTTTTCCTTGTGCATATCTTAGCAGAAAAAATGTATCAAAACAATGCAAAAACATGAGTTTTTTGAGATTCAAAAGAATACTTAATGCCCTATACGCGTTATATAAAACGTTAATACTTTATTTTGTTTTAATAAACAGAAAAATTTCATCTACGGCTAGGACAGGTATAGCTTCGATTTTATTAACAAAAGGAATAACGAGCCACAGAATTTTAAGAATATCATTAAATTTAAATTCAATTGAAAGTGCTTTTTTAGAATTAGAATCCGATTTAAAAAAAATACGTCAAGTTGATGTCATAATTTGGGATAAAGCTTCTATGATACCAAAAAAACCTTAGAAATAGTTGATAGAACTTTAAAAGATTTGAGTTATACAAACACACCATTTGGAAACAAATTAATAATTTTAGGAGGTGATTATCGTCAAATTTAACCCGTAGTTAAATGTGGTAATAAAATCAACATAATAGAAGAGACTATTAAATACTTAAAAAATTTTAATATATTTCAAATTTTACATTTGAAAACAAATATTAGATCAATAGACATAAAATTTTCGTCGTTTTTATTAGATATTGGTAATGGAAAAAAAGATTGTATAAAAATACCTGAATAATGAAAAACAAACGATGTATGTTCAAAATTTTTTAGTAATGTTAGTAGTTTTTTAATAAATAATGTAATATTAACGTTTCATAATTAATAATCTTATTTTTCGAACAATAAAATTTTAGAAAACATGAAAGGAGAAAAATTAACTTATTATAGCATAGCCCATGCTACTCATAAAGAAGTTGATAAAACAGACGATAATATTTACATAAACTTCTCAAAAGAATTTTTTAACAGTATTCGAGAAGGACTTCTACCACACGAATTAAATTTAAAAATTAATACTTTAGTTATGTTAATATGAAACTTTAGTACTTCTGATGGCCTTTGTAATCGTACAAGGTTGAAAATAATGAAATTATTTAAATATAACATAGAAGCAAAAACAATTACAGGTGACAAAAAAGGATGTAAAGTTTCTATTCCGAAGATAACATCAAGTACAAGTAGTTCATTATCACTTTCATTTATTTTGTACAGAAAACAATTTCCCTTTGTATTGGCTTTTTCAATGACTATTAACAAATCTCAAGGTCAAAGTTTTGATTCCGTAGGATTATATGTTAAAAAACCTTTATTTTTTCATGGGCAATTCTATGTTGCTCTTTCGAGATGTAAAAATCCAAGTTATATCTTCAAATTAAAGCAGAAAGTAAATTTAAAGTACAAAATATTTTTTGGTCCGAAATCTTTCAATAATTCAATTAGATACTTATATATCCACATAATCCACATTGAAAAATGTTTTTAAAAATGTTCAGGGTAAAAAATGTTTACTCCATCTACGAATGTTCCATATTGTATAATGTTATCCATAATTTGAAAATTGGCAAATTATGTAAACTTTAGTCTGAAAAAAAAAAATTCAGAAAAAAAGCAATCATCTGTTTTTTACGTGTACACAAATATTTTCCTGGTTCTTTGGGAACGTAATGAAAACTAATGCAAAAAAAAATTACACTGAATTGACATTATCAATTGAAAATGAAATTTTTTACTTATTTTAGCTCACACAATGCAGTTAAGGTAAAAATATATCATTAAACTCATACAATTGATTAAATACAACTTGTAATAAGAAATTATGTTTCAGTTTGAAGGTTTATTAATTTACAATGGATGCAAAACAAAATTTTTGAATCCTAAAAAGTTAATAGAGCGTAAGAAGACACATCAAAAATTATTATCCGTTTGTGATACTTGTAAAAATGTATTTACTTCAAAACAAAACTATGTTAGACATCAAAAGGAACACGGTTTAGAAAAAACAATTACATGTAGATGCTGTAATAAAAAATTGAAGAGATCAACACATTTAAATAGACATTGAAAATTTATAGTAAATGTGAAATGAAACAAGTTTTTACAAATTATGGAAAAGGATTTTCAAGGTTAGAAAACTTAAAAAGACATGAAAATTTACAATTTGTAAATTCATAATGTACAATGTTTTTAAACAAATTATTATTTTGTTACATAAATAGTTTTTTTTTTCATTATTACAGGATATTATAGTACAAAAATTTATTATCATGCAAGTTTAAGACTTTTTCAAAATGTATCGAAGTGTCTTGTACAACACTGGAATTGATTGGCGTAAATAAAACAAATACCTAACGAAACGCAATCACTTCTTAAGCTGTTATGGTTGTTTGGAAGTAAGGTGGGAATGAAGGGGGATGCATAGGGATCTAATTAAATAAACAAGACAGCAAGAGAACAAACAAATAATAAGGTATTTTGGGAGGATGAGTGAGGATGGAGGGGGGTTCGAGGCTGAATCTACTCGAAATAACTATATAATATAGGAAAATATAAATAAAAAAGTTTAGAAGGCTTCACCTTCCTGCACGCTTCGCCCGCTAACCCCCTACTTTCCAATAAGGATGCTTAGACTCTAACGAAACCCTTCATGCTTTCCTTTCGGGTCGATTGATTTAAGTCCATTATGATTTCTTTTTTCGATTTTTGTTATTATTATAACTGATTACGTCAATTAAAATTATTGAAGTAGATATAATAGATACATAGAGTTAGAGCTGCTTCACCACACTGTCGTATGCCCAAGCAAAAGAAAGATGAACAAGCATCAAAAGCTTTACACATATGTACATGCGTAACACGCGCACGCACACACACACGCGCGCACACACACCAGACGCATTTAAGTATATGGTACATCATGTGGTACTCGCTTACTGGCAGTGCAGTGGAAAGGTTAGAGAGAAAAACAATGTGGTGGTTGTCCACCGGACGTTGTCATTTTCTGTAGTACCGCCAGCCTATTTGGTTACGATGGCTTCCATTGCATTGGCATATCAAGCGTATAGCTATAGGTGTACAAACCTGCAATTGCTCGCTCATTCGTTTTACGGGTTAACTCCTCAAATAAGGCCAGCCTAGAGAAGTTTCTAAAAAGGGAACAACCGTACCGACCAAGTAAGAGTGAAAATTTAATGCTCCTAAAGGTTTTCACAACAAATTAAAAAGGTTGTTTTTCCATACAATACATAAAGTTATGCGAGTTAAAAATTATTCAGATGCTTCTTGTTTCTTGTAAATACTTATTAAATGAAATGGAATAGGCAAAGTAAAAGAAGGTTTTCCTTGTGCATATCTTAGCAGAAAAAATGTATCAAAACAATGCAAAAACATGAGTTTTTTGAGATTCAAAAGAATACTTACAGATAAAAATGTTTATTATAATTTTTTATTAGTTTNTAGTAATTTTGCTTCCGTTTTTTACTACTGGGAGAATTTGACGAAAGTCTCTACCTAGAATTTTTATTTTATTTCCAAAAGGTTTATTACTACTAGATAAATCTTTTTAAGTCCTATCAACGATTTCTTACGCTTCTTTCAGTATCATAGAAGCTTCATCCCAAATAATCACTTCTACATTACAAAATTCTTGTTTATCTGGCTTAAACTGGAAGAATGCACTTTCTATAGTGCTTAAGTCTAAAGGAAGTCTGAAAGTTCTGTAAGTGGTCATTCCCTTTGGGAGCTCTTGTTGCTATTCTTTATATCACAAATATAAATCAAACATTTAATGACTACGTTTTTTTGCAGATAACTACTACATTTATAAGACCTAAATGTATTATTTTTAAACGTTCCCAGGCTATCATCTCGGGACTATGGCGCATGGCGGATATTTTAGCATGGAGTGTCGCAACTGCATAAATTGTGACTGAAGGTCGGTGGGGGTTGTAGGAGTAGTAGGGGGTTGAACAAAAAGTAGCTAAGCAAAAATAAGGAAGAGAAAGACAAAATTTTACCCATTTTTAAGAAGAAACGTTAGGGGCTAACCGGGTTTTGTAAGGGAATGTCGCGAGAGATTTGTGGAGGGCTGTATTAAGTTTTGGGAAGTTCAGAATTCAGGATGTAGAATGCCTCACACAAGCAACTATATACTATAGGTAGATATGTGTGTATGCATATCTTTCTATATTTTGTAGTTGTTTAGATGGGTCTGGCCACACATCCCCCCACTTCCTCCCATGGTCCTCCCAGTCTCCCCCTTCACGGAAAATTGTTGTAACCAGAAAAACAGGTTCTATATGTTAGTACAAGTATCTTCGATACTAGGATTGCTCCCAGGACAACGACATCGACAGCTGTCGTTTCCAGATCCACTCACTAAACATCGCACATGCACACACACACACACGCCTCTGGAATACGTATTGAAAGTACGGGAGAAGAGTCAGGCCAAACTCTATAGCTACTTTTAACTATGGCCTCCCGGCTTCACACAGGGATTCCGTACACTACGGCAAGCCACACGCAGGAGAGAGAGAGCTAGCTACGAGACTCTCGCCATTTATCATCGATGTAAAGGGTTCTGTGACGTGCTCAAGTGTACTTTCGATTTGCCAAGTCACAATATATATATATATTTGNAACTAGAAAACAACAAAAACATGAATAAATAAAATTAAGATTAAGCACTTTAAGTGCGTTTATGCAGCACAGCTCGTTAAAGCCGTACATTTTACTAGAAAAGATTAGCTTTGAATTCTTAAAAAACTTTACCGCCTAAAGAAAACACCACAATTAGTGAATACGAGGAACTCTCACGCTCTAAGCACGTTTACTCAGGACGAAACATTATGTTTTTTTTTTTTTTAACTACATATTACTTTGAAAGGATAGGGTGCAAATTTTTACGCGCTACACGCTGTGACTTATAATGATTCATATTAAATTAATAACTTAAGGTATCCTGATACAGATTTTTCGTATTTATTATCTTTTATTTCATTATCAACGTTAATTGGTACGAGTTTTGCGTATGTGGAACATGTCGATGCATCCTCACTGTTTTACTTCTTATCAAAACATCAAAAGAATTAATTTAAAGTGATTAGTGCGCAGAGCGCGCAGGGGGCATATATAAATATAAGAGCTTAGAAATATCTATTGACACATACAGGATTGACAGCTCATTTAAAAAAGGGGGCAACTAGAAGAAATAGTAAAGCTCACGAACAAAATTCATGACTTTTTAAATATCTCTGTAAGTGATAATTTCTCTTGAAACTTTTTTCGCATTTAATATACTTAAAATTTTTTTTTATGTTTTGGTATTCCTTTGTGTGACGCAAATAGTTTTTCTTGTCTAATATAATTCTACACAGATCACGTACAAAAAAAATTTTTTTCTGTATTTTTTCGTGCGATGATAGACACTCTTCATTTGACAATTTTGAGTTACATTTGCCACACTGATAAAATTTTGCATCCATGATGGTGTATCTAAAAACATATTACAAAAAACGAATTGTTTATGATTACATAAATCTGGGTACTAGACGGTACTGAAATTTGCTTTTTTGATGAAAGATAAAAATTTCAAGAAAGTATAAAAATAGTAATGAACTATAGAATAGTTTTTTTGTTACTCTAAAATTTCATTCCAAACAATATTTTTAATTTCAAATTTGTTTTCTGATTCAATTTGGATAAAAATTTTTTTTGGGTTTCTA
>NW_019380672.1:369178-385840 GCF_000648655.2 Copidosoma floridanum
GGAGTTTAAAATCTTAACAGCTTTAAAAAATAGCCCTTTTCGTAAATTATACGGGAGAAACTGCAAATCAACGGCTTTTTATGGCCAACAACCATTTTATGGCATAAGGAACGCACTGTACTTTTTAGCATAATTACATTTTTTTTTAATTTTTACAGTTTATTATTTGACCAAATAAACTATATAGATTCCAAACAAATATGTTTTTAATAAGAAGATTTTTGTTCTGATAAGTGTCAGGAGTATATGTAAAATTTTTAACTGAAAACATTTCACATAACATGTCAACACACTACGGTGTTCCATTTAGTAAGTCTCGGGCGAAGCCGAGACGGGGGGCCGCTAGTTTATATATAAAAATGCATAAACAAATTAAAAAAAAAAAACAGACTTAATTTGGAAAGCACAAATAGAAATTAAAATCTTTGGGCAGATTGTTGGGTGATTTATTCTCAACATCGACAGAATATGTTATTATCAGACGTAACTACGAAAACTGCGAGTTTAAGAGCTCTTATGGAACTTGATCAAATTGATGAAACTAAGGCTAGAACAACACGTAGGAGAATTGTTTTCAGTTTATAGATGATGTTAATGCCATCCATACCTAAGTACATATGTGTACACGCATATGTGTATGTGCATGCAGTGCAGTATAGTTGCAGTCTGCTCTGTCTGCTTCATAACAGTGACACATTCTGCATATTTTAATTAACTAATATTATTCATATGTCTAGGATGGGCATGGATTTTAGGCAACAAGTTTTTTGACAATTTATATCCCCCCTATATTAAAAACTTGACTTTCATTGCTTTATTACAAAAAAAAACGAAGCGCACAAAAAATCTCAAAAAGTTCAGACATGTTTCCAACATGCAATAGATGAATATCTTTACTTAATCTTGGACACAAGCCCTACAAAACGTAGACGAGCAACACTATCTCTACGGAATTTTTAGCACGTGGCTTATCTCGAAAGGAAAGTGCAAGTGATTGAAACTTGAAGCAATGGGTCGACAGATTTTTTCTGCTCGTTAAAGCATGAGGTTAAATATATGTGAGAGAGAAGTCGAGAACAGACTGCAGCGCTGTGCGCTTTGAGTGTAATTCTTACTTTTTGGTATTATTAAAAGTTTTTATAAGGACAAGTATTTTTTTTTTTTTGGTCCCTGAAGTATTCCCGAAATTACTAACCATAACTGCATGTAGGTTTATAAAGATGAAAAGTAGAACATAAATAAAATTACCATATTATGTATTAGTTATGTTCACATAAACTTTAAAAGTCATATCTTTATTTCTACTTTCTTTTCGCATAACTCGTTATATTTATTAGTCATTACAATAACTATAACTTTGCCTTATAATTTAAAATCATCACTTTCTAATTTTGTAACATTTACTGTATATTCATACATACTTTGATTTTAGATCTTATACTTTCTTATCTAATCTGTTTATTATTATGATACTGTGTGAATCTTAACGTTCAATCTAGTATGAATAGAAGCCAATAGACATGGTTTAAATCAGTTTTGATTCTAATAAGGATTGGTTGTATATGTTTCTTTGTACTTACCTTTAGTAACTTCTCCGCGAATAATGTTATGTATATATCAGACGTCTCAACAAGCAAAAAGCCATAATCTGTTGTACTCTAAGCTCTGCCATTACAATACACATACTCTATTTAATGAACACTATTTAATACACTCTATTTAATACACATACTCTATTTAATGAACACTACTTTAAAAACGCCAAGACTTTAAAAAGTTTTATTCCCTCCGTGTTTCCTAACAATTAAATAAAAGATCCTCGCGTACGGCAAGTGCTCGGCTTGACCGTATCACGTAAATTATACGTATCATTCAAAAAATTTTAAAACGATTGTCTAAGTTTTTTTCGGCGCATAAAACAAGTGGAATCTCATATTATTATGATGTGCAATGAAATTAACAGAAGCTAGAGTAAATACAGAAGTATGTAAAGTATGGTACAAAACTGGATGTGGTTTAAAAAAATTCCTATATACCCCAGCCAATAGTCTGAAATTTTTATACGTTATAGTTATGAAAATTGTTTGATTAGTAATAAAAAATTTTTTTTAAACATTACTGAATCAAGCTGATGGGGATACACTGCTTTGCTATCGTTGGTAAGTGCCATTATTAACTGACAGGTGCGCATGGAAACTTTTGTATATTGTGCATTATGAGATATGAGCATGGATCTAGCTATCAACATCAATTTATCGACTACTCCTTTAGTAAGAAAATTATTAGTAGAATAATTACTAAGAAGAACCTGAAATTTTTAAACATTCATTTATAATTGAAAAAAAATCATAATTTGTAGTCATGCACTTAATAAAGATTTTTATACCATTTAAATAATTACCTCAAATGTTTTTTGAGATCCATTAAATATAGTTTTCAACACTTTTTCAATATAGTTACTTGTTTCTTCTAAAAATCTAGTATCCAATACTTCTGCTTCTATTTGTGAAAAAAACAAAAACAAAAAACAACGTTTATTTAATTGCAAAAAATTTATTTAATCATAAAGATGTCTAATTGTAAGTAAATTACAACACAGGTATTTCTATCAGAAATGTGTCCTAGTCTTCGTGACAGACATTAAAGTATTAATTTTTAAGCCAGTGACTAGGGGCCTGCTACCGTGCGCCGTGTATTATTAACTGCGCAAGGTAGATGGTGTTAATTACTCTTTTTACTTTGGTTGCGTGTACCGTACTCGACACACCGTTTTCACTGTAAATGGTATACAGTACATACTGTGCACGGTTTATGGGTACTAGACCGTGTACCGTGGACGTTGAAAATCAACGTTAAATAATGGCAGACTGCCTTGCAATTCACCGAAGGTAAAGAGAGTAGAAATGAAAGAAAGCTCAATCAAAACATCAATGAAGTTAAGATAGCATTATAGCAATAAATAATAATTATTCACACACGTTTACCTGTGTGTACGGAAACTTATGTATGTGTGTACATAAAGTGAGAGAGAGAAAAAAAGAGCATATTGCCTAATAGGGCTTATTTAACTAAGTAAGAAGCACTTAACACCACAAGAGGTACTAGGGCAGCAATATTTGATTATTAGTAAATAGTTTTTCACTGAAAACCAAAAAAGTATGGAAAAACAGACAATATAAATTAAATTATTGTGAGTGATGATTGTTTGTGTAGTAGATTATTTTCTACCAATAATATGTGTAATGCTAAATGTGATGTGTCAAACAATTTAACAATAAATCCAATAAATCAAGATGCAGATTAACATTTCATTGCCATGGAAAGATCAATCTCTAATTTTATATACTTTTTCTACGCCCAAAAGTATCTAACTAATAATGTTAACGCTTTCATTTAAAATTTTACATACTTGATTTTAATGCTTCGTCCTGGCAGATAATTTTCTGTTAAATAATAAAAGTTGCATATTCAATATTACTTTAAAGGTAGCAATTAAGTCTTGAATATTAAATAACAGTCTGATGAAGTAAGTACCAAAAAGATATTACTGTTTCTTTTTTATTTTTTCTTAAACTTTTTTGTTCAGTAGTTTTAAGGCATTTTTTTGCAAATAATTTTTGAAAAAATTCAAGTGATGAACGTCCTCCAAAGAATGTTGGATATTGTTGTGCAAATTTGTTATATTATAAATAGTCACTAGATATTCTTTATCTAGGTAATCTCTTTTTCCTCCGTCTTTTGATTGCATCTAGCTTACCATAGAGTCAACTTTATCGATAACAGAACAGTTGACGAACAATTTTGCAATTACCTTTTTTCAAACCTATGATATTATTTCGCTTACTAACGGCCTTCGAACTTGCGGGATTTTTTCAGGTAGTTATAATTAATAACCAAACAACCTAATGATCCCAATAAAAATTACCTTTAACAGAAGTAAGATGTTAGGTAAGTTTGACGTGTTACAATTACTTAAGTAAACTATTTATTCTTATCAATAGCACGCACCTGTGTGTGAGCTCAGCGCACTCAGGTATTGACTCTCAGACCTAAGACGTGCACGAGCGCGCTCGTTGAGCGACGCTGACATGACTCAATAACATAAGAGGTACAGTTTATTGGACGTTGACGGGTCAGTTATTTGTAGCTACACCTCCACTCTTGAGAAAGTGAAATGTAGTAAAAGGTGGGGACCGGGCTGGTAAATACAACGGTACAATTTTTTTGTTAAATTAATATGCCAATAAGGTTTAAGGGATAGTTAGCTAAATAAAAGAGGACGCTGATATGTAAGTAGTCAATCAGCATTCATTGATAGACAATAGGTGAATAACCAAGGGTTGCTGGTATGGAGTTTCCAAGATATCAAACAAAAAAAAGCAGCTGGCCTCGAGTATTGTAGTTGCGTTTCTCCTACTGGAAGGCTTTTAGATTTTCTGTGGTTTAAGTGATTGGGAAATTATGTGTATCATTGGATGCGTATGTTGTGTAGCTCGCAATTTGTCTGGGTTCTCTGATAAGATTCTTGTCGACCAGGAAAAGAACTGCAGGGTGCTAGCTGGTGGGGTGTGATTCGGTGGCTGGGTGGGTTGCAAGAAAACTGGGGCCAGAACCCCGAGAACTTAGGGTACAGAAGGTCGTAAGGATAGCGGTAAGTAATGTTCGACGGTTTATACAGTGGCTACAGTGTGCACGAGACAGTGAGGGTGACGCGTTTTCGTGCCCTTCACTTTGGGTTAGTGACTTCTTAGAGCCAGGTATAAGTGGATACGTGACACGTGGCTAGCGGTGACTCGTGTCACGAGATGTACTTTGTGTCCTCCTTGAGTGAACCAGGTAGTGGCTGCGAATTCGTGGTAAGTAGCTCCAGGGGTTTGTGGGTAGTAGAGTCTAGAGAGCATTGTAGTGGCTTGTCAAAGGTGAGCCATTGGCACCGGGACACAGCAATCGTATCAGATAGGCCAGACCTGCACAGATGTATGTAGATGTATGTATCGTTGTGCTCAGGGTAGTTGTATGCGTTTGCCTAGTTAGATGGGTTTAACGTTACAAAATAGCCTTCAACGAAAATCAATAGGTGTATTTGTTTACAAAGAGAGAAAAAATTTTTTCTCATCTTATTAGCTAAATTTTGTGGAAAAATGTTCTATCACATTTTATCGATGTAGTTTGTTGCAAAACTAATGTTATACGCATTGTGATGGCCAACGTGGGAGCGTAGTTGGGATGAGCACCAGCCAGCACTTGAAGAAATGAACTCAGGCGTGTTAAATCATGCGCGCTGGCAGAATCATCATTATCTTGGCTTTCTATGATCATGCAAAAAACTATAACCAATACATTAGGAATGATTTCACATTAATCAACAATTTGATTAACAGGCATATAACTCACAGTTCTTCGGGGAATTATAAAGGGAAAATTTTATGGAAGAATTGAGTTTGAACACCAAAGTTAAAAAGAACAAAATATCAAAGTATCTGTCCTGCTTCAAATGTATTATTAGCAGATTTTCTAACCCTCCTTCCTTGGAGACGCAAGTAGAGTTGGCTCTACGTAATCTCTAAGTATTTTATCGAAAGAGTATGGCACAAATAAGGCTGAGAACTTTAGTAAATATAGAAAAATATGTCAGAACGAATGAAAAAGAATTAGATTTCGATGCAAGGCATGTTCCCCTACCTCTAGTTGAGAAGTCAAGAATTCCGACTGCGGCAGATTTTAGACCACAAATTAAATCGGCAAAAGTGGCTGTAGCGGAAGAAAGCCAGTAAAGTGGCTCTAAAAATAAAACCAACAAAGAAGAATTAAGACTGGAGACTCCGTTCAGACAACGATGATTCCTTCGAGAAACATACCAAATCCTAAACCATAGAATGTAGCACCTCAAGGAAAGGAACAAAGTAGCTTTTAATCCAATTAAAACGATGGCTTATGTTATTTGTGAAAGGAAACAGGTAATCGAAGAGCTCAGGGCCCTAGCAACTGCTTTTTGCAATTAAAAGCTCCAGGACATAGAGCAAAGGAATGCCCACTAAATATATCATATTTGCAATTATCATATCAGGTATGCAGGACATCGGGAGTTATATTTGCAAACTGTCTGGATTGTGCAGATATGCGTAAGTTTTTGGGAAATGCGTGGGTGGAAGAACAATAGAGACCCCTGTTTTCTTACCAAAATTAGTCGAGTCCCAGCAGATAAATGAAGCCGTGAGAGTCGATAAACCTGAACCAAAAAATCCGTCGACATCATTAACAGGGCTAGTTCAGGAGAATTCGATACTCACGTCTAACTTACTAAAAAGCTCATCACTCATGGCATTAGGTTTTGATAGTAACTATGAGGATTGTATTGAGTAAGTGGCGAAAAAGGGCTGGTTACTACGTTTTCCTATGCCTGGGGATCGTAAGAATCCTGTTAGATTATGGCTGTTAGAATTTTGTCAAATTAGTAGCTTGTTCTGGCTCAACCAACTTTAAGGAGATCACCTTGAAGTTTGTAAATAGTAGAGATAAGAAAATATCGATAAGTCCCGTATTTTTATCTTAGGAAGAGGCAACGGCCGTAGTAAATACGGCTGAAAGTAGTGAAGTGGCCAGTGCGAATTACATACCCAGACGTCCGTTTGCTCGTGTTTCTTTGTAACCCAAAGAATATGATACGATGATCGATTCTGGAGCTGACATTCCGTTGGCAGGGCTGGCAGTGGCTGAACAATTCAAAGACCATCTAAGAACAGCAGGCATTGACTGTGGTAGGAAATGGGACGTCACTGTAGGCTGGAAAAAAAAGTACTAAAAATCCTTTGACGATCCGTGGTATATGTTTGGGTTCAAACTAAGGACGTCGGGCTTTTTAATGGCTGAATGTGCTGGAATAACAATTGTACCAACCTGGCGCAAAGGAAACCACTATCAAGAAGGCAGATCCTCCAGAGTGAGGCCCTCCCATTGTACTACGGTTGGGTTGACCCCTGCGAATATCCCTAAAGTGGATAATTTGGGCGTATTATTTTTGGTACAAAATACTTTGGGATGGAAAAGACGTACGATAGAGTGGCTAAAGAATATTTCTGGACTGGCATGTGGAACGAAGTCTACACGTTCGTTAAACAATATCTAGTATGCCAGAAATATAAAGTTTCGCTGACTGGACCCCAGGACTTGATGGGCTCGAGGATAATGGAACGCCTCTAGACAGTAGTGGCTGCTGATGTGATGGAGCTGCCTCCTAGTAAGAGCCGGTACGAATAAATTGTGGTTTTTCAGGATATGTTTACCCGTTGGATAAAACTGAAGGAACTGTGTAAGGCTAACGGAAAAAAAAATTGCCATTGTATTCCAGGAACTTGTACTGTTCCGTTAAGAAAAGTTGGAATATTCCTTGATCGACCATAAGAAGGAGTTCTATAATAAATGGCCAGTAGAGGTATTGATTGAGTATGGGTGGCTCACGTAACTACATCTCCTTATCATTCTCAGGCGAAGCTGGTGAAGAGGGTTAATAGAATGTTCAACATGACGATCACCAGGTTTATAGAGGCTGATCATCGTTCTTGGGACGTGTATCTGCATGAGTTCTGACATGTAGTTAACACGGATGTACAGGCATCCATTGAGGTTTTACTAGCCTTTCTTAATTTTAGTAGGTAACCTGGACCATTTCAAAGCTTGAGACGAGAGGTAGAGAGGAAAGCGCCGATATTAGAAGTGGCTCTCGAAGTTTGGCCTGATAGGCTAAAAAGAGTGAATGCATTACGTAACTAAATGGCTAAATTTATTAATAAAGCTCATAACAGATTGTTCGCTTTGACTCGATGTCTCAAAAACTAGAAAAATTATAGAGTCTACGGTAATTTAGAGTATGTGGAAGCGTGTTTAAATTAATGAAACTATAACAATTAAAATTGTCATCCCTTATTTGTATAAGCCAGCATAACGGATTTATTAAATGATTGAAATAAACTCCAAACATAATCCATAACAATTAGCAAAATATATGTACAATAAACCCTAATTATAAGCTCTTAATAGTGTATAAGCCATTTATGGTGTTCCTTACAAAGAATTTGTGCGGATAGCAGGCAAAGCTGGGATCAGGCTCTTTTAGCGTAACACGGCTTAAAGTAGAATTTTGAAAAACCAACGAAGTCGCAAACTCAAAACAAGTATCTGACCCTTTCGGCGGTCGAGCGAGGAGAGAGCTCGAGCCTCTCAAAATTACTCGTATCGATGTTTAGCAATGCCTTTCGTCCCCTTCTCGCAGGCCAGAATGAGTTAACCATCTCTGTTTATCTAAATACCATTATCAATAAAATACAAGCCAATATCATATACATTCAACGCTAGACACCCTCTGCAGCCTCGAGCCTGAACGCAGATGAAGTATTAGAATAAGGGTATAAAGTCTGCTATATTTTCTGTGGGTGATTAGGTTAATTGTAAGACTCATCCTTAGTCTAGTTCCACCTACTAATTTTCAGCTGAACTAACATCAAGGTATGAGGGACCGTTTACCATAGTTGAGTAGAAATTTCCGGTCGTATACGCTTTAGATATCGGAATAAGTGTTAAGCATGCTAAGGTTCACGTTTCATAATTCAAAAGATTGTTCCCCGAAGAAAATACATAACTATAGCAATAAATTTTCGATTGGTTGGGTAATAGGGGCTATTAGGAACTCTTTATTTTTATGTTATTAGATAGAGGCTGAAAGGATCCTTACAACTTACACAGTTCATGAGTTTTTTTTTTTTTTTTTCTTTATGAGCACACGGTGGCTCGGTCGGCTGGCTTGCGGGTTGGGCCACGGGAGACCGCAGTTCAATTTTGGACTAGTCCTGAAGCAAGTACCTCTGTAAATTTTCATATGTACTATTTCACCATGCAAAGCTCCTCGTGAAGAGATGGGCGACCTTCTCGCAAGCGAAATGGTTTCTCACTTAGATCCTTCGCTCTCCAGGTGGTCAATGTAAAATCATCACTGTACCAGCGAACTACAAACTACTATTATTGTATCCAATGTTATTAAAAATGTAACCAAGAATATAACATGTAACCATTATTTGTAATATGTGACAAATATAATGTAGAATGTACCTTACTGTAACAAGGCTATATGTACTTATTTACAATAAAGCCTAAAAATAAATACGCTATGTAAATAGGTATTTATTTTTAAAAAAATCTGTTTTTGAGAAATCTATTACTATTTGCAGTTTAGACGTAGGATTACAATGGAGCCGCAGCGTCGAGTACACGCACGTGGGTGATTGTATGTGGTGAATCCCAAATATTTAGTTGTACGTGCTTGTGTGTGAGCTCAGCGAACTCGGGTATGGACTTTCAGGCCTACATCACGCGCGCTCGCTTATTAAGAGACGCTGATGTGACTGTATGGCATGAGAGGTAGTTCGTTGGTCGTTGGCATGTAGGTCACTTGTGGTGACGCTTCCATTCTTAAGAAAGTAAAACGGACTAAAACGTGGGGACCAGGCTGATAAAGGCGCCAGTATGATTTTCCGGTTAAATCGATATGCCAATAAGCGTTAAGGGCTAATCAAATAAATAAAAGAGGTTGTGGTGTTTTATCAGCCAACCAGCAATCGTTGATTGCATTGTCAGAAGCGTTGGCTTTGTGGTAATTCGTGATTTGTCTGGGTTTTCTCACAAGGGTTATGTACATTGAGAAGAGTACTGCAGAATTTTGGCTAGCTAGTTGTGATCGAATGACTGCGTGGGGCCAAAGCTGCATAGCTGTTTAAAGCTTGGGAGCACTGTAATAACTTGTCAAAGGTGAGCCTGTAACATTAGGAAAAATAAATAGCTGTGCGAGGGACTTTGGACTGCTGCCTGGGACACAGCAGGCATATCAAAGGGGCGGGAGCTGCACCGCTGTCTATGGCGTTATGCTCGAGGTAGTTGTATGCGAGTGCCTAGCTGGCTGCGTACAACGTTACAACTGATATAAATAGGCAGACAAAAATAACAACAATACTCGTATAATTATCAATGCTAAAAGGCTAACAGGATCTTAACAGGCTTTCACTTTCAACATGTCAGCGCCACCTTAATATCACTCTTTGGATGAAAAAATTTTTATGTTTATGACAGTATTGTATTCTTAAGAACATGACTTCCATTGAACTAAGTAAAGTTTGTAAATATATGGACTGAATCATAGGCGGAATAGTTGTCCATGAAGTGTGTTATTTTAGCACCTACATGATACAATATTATTGTATTTATAAATATTTGTACATAGAAATTAAGTGTTACTCATATCAAATTTTCACTAAGTTGTATTTCGTTATAATTGTAGATTTTAATCCTGAAGAGGCTGTCAAAAAGACAGCGAAATATTGATAGATGTAAATAAATTATGAATAAATACTCATGCTCCAAACTACCAAGTACGTATTTCAATATCATTACTTTAAATAATTAATCAGTTCCAATTACTGTTAGTTACTAAGACTTATAAAAATAATTAATACAATTCAGCAATATTTGAATTTTATACAGGACCACATATCAATATAGTACTATAATATCATAACTTGTCTTAATAATATAATTAAAAAAGACAATAGTCTGTTTTCAATTACAAGGATACAAATCCAATAATTAATAACAAAAACGAGCATTAAAGCTGAATAAATTTACATGAGTTTACATACAATTTAAAAACCAGTAAATATTACAACGCTATTTTACGGGATATCGTGGTATATTTATTTTTTCTTTTAACGGTCGCATATTACACGCCTATTGCACTCTGTGTTACGTGTATATAAATTAAACAATGCTAACGCATGCAAGAATCGCCCGAGCTGAGACACCTGCATGACTAAACTGCTATCCTCTACTCCCAAAAGGATCTACATCGATTCGCTACTCACTTACATTTGCAAAATGAGTTGAGATATCCTGCCCGACGATCAATTTCACGAACTTAGTCACCGGGCACTTAAATTCTAAATTAGTCGTCTTTACCTGGACGATCCTCACCTATTTGCATATAACCTTTTACCGAATAAGTTATGTAAAAATTCAGCTATTTTACAATAAGTTGCGGCTTTAGGAAGCATTTTTTTATCCAACTGAACTCCCCTTTTTTCGTTCTCTCTCTCTCTGTTCCACCTAGCCTTTCCTACCTATCTTACTTCATCGGCTGCTCTCACCCTCTTTCTCTAACAACAGGTGAACCACGAACAGAATTAAATGGCATATTTCAAATTCATACGGTGTAAAGAAGTACTTCTTTTTTACAACATATGAATGTATACAGTTTTATGACGGAATCTGACTAACTGTCGGTTTCTTCGTGCTTTCCGTCATCAAGTACGTCATTTTCTTGAATAAAATGAGAAAAAAACACCCTTAGTGTAAAGGCAATGTGATTGAAGCACGCTCCATTGTGTAATTGAAGCTCGCTCCACTCAGATGTGAACTGAATCCATTTTCTAATTTTTTTTCCAGTTTTCATTTATTTTATCAATCGTATAAACTTTTTTATCATACTTCTTTATAAAAAAAGATATCTGGCAAAAAAAGATGGTTTTCAGACTAAAAATGACTACAGTGTTAGTTTATGAACTATTGGTGCCAATTAAAGCGGTTATATCAGAAAAATCAATAAATATGTCCGAAAAAGCGTTTTTATTTTTCTTCTATGTCCCGCAGCTTAAAAAAATCTAAAATAATTCATGATAATGAAAAAAATATAATATAAGACATACATTTTTTTCGGCGCCGCACCTAGACAGGTTTTTAAAAACCGTCTTTTTTAAAATTTCAAACGTCCCTCAAAATTTAAATTTGGCGCTAAAATTTTTAAGAAAATTCATGTATATTTTAAACACAAAAATACAACTTGACAATTTTTTTAGATTTTTTCATGCTTTAAATATCGAGAAAATTGAGAAAAACCGAAAAACACGTTTTTGGGTCCCCAGTGATCCCATAACGGTTTTTGAGGTCTGAACAAAATTTGAAAAAATTTTTTTTCCAAACTTTGTCGACATGAATTTTTTCAGAATGTTTGGAGCTAAGGCACTTTTTACCTTCTTATACGGCTAGGCCCTTTAAACCGGCATTAACCTCCAAACAGGACTCTAAGATGAAGAGAGGAGCAGATCCAATCAAAAAACAACCCAGAGTGAGAGCTACACAATCGTCAGCAACGGAACTCATGGGCCAGAGAGGACGAGAATTGAGACAAGCAGTCAGCTTGGACATTTCTTTAAAAGTTAGAATACTCTCACCAATAACCCACAAAAAATTATATTTGAAACTTTTCACCACCACCTCCTACAATCTCCCAAAATCGGGAGCTCACGGGGAAATAAATTGGCATTTGATTCCCTGCTCAGAAAACTCCGAGACAATTCTCGTCATTTTTACCAAATTCTTATGAAATAGTGCAGCTATTTCTCGAGCAGCACCCTTAAAAGTAGTGCCATTATCCAAGTACACCGTCAGACACACGCCTCGCCAAGAAGAAATCAATAAAAGGCTGCGAGGAAGGCTGGCGTTGAAAGATAAGACACAACCTCAATATGCACTAACTTGAATAGCAAACAAACAAAAATCGTAACGTAACCCTTCACAGACTTAGCTCTTCTACTTTTTGAAAATCGTATCGGAAATGGGCCGGCAAAATCAATACCAGTCAGAGCAAAAGATCGAATCGTCTGCAATCGAAATGCTGGCAAAGGTGCCATCTTCTGTACTGCGGGTCTAACAGCATAACGAGTACAAGTTAAATACCTGCGATGTACACCTTAGATCAACCTAAGCCCTCAAACTATCCAACAAAATCTGTTTACATAACTCCTTATGAGAGAAACACCACTATACATAATTACCAGATAACAGTTTTCAACCATTTTTCGGACTAGGAGTTTCTGACCCAGCAAAATTACTGAATGCCTTTCCTCGTAAGTCAATGGAGCATGATGAAGACGTCAACCTTCTCTCATTAATCTATCTTCATCGAGAAATGGTGATAAGCGTAACAAGCATGGGGCGGATGTCAAAACATGACCCTTTCGGAGACCATCTACTTCACGACAAAATAACTTCGCTAAACCATCCAAAAAATCGCTACTCGAGCCACCTGCCAAGCCAACGCTCTCCTTGAAAGAGCACTTGAAAGATCATCTCTTAGCTTACAAATGCCAACGAAGCAGCAATACAACAACTCTCAAAATAGTCGGGTAACTGGAATACTGTCTCAACTTTTCTTACAATTTATTTTTTCCTCGCTCAGCTAAATCCACAGACACCTCCAACGCAGCCATGGCAGCAGCAACATATAACTCATCCATCGATTCAAAATCCATAGTTGGAGGAACACCATATGACAACCACCACTGACCATGCCACCAAAGCTCTGAAGAAGCTAACTGAGATGGGGTTACACCTCGAGTAGCAAGGTCAGCAGTATTTTCGGCCAACGATACATGACAGCAAGTTGCTGATGGAAAAGTAGTCAAAATCTTACTC
Source organism: Copidosoma floridanum (assembly GCF_000648655.2). The sequence continues at coordinate 382,691 of NW_019380672.1, forward strand.
ACTCAATTCACCACAAAACCTTGTCAACGAGAAGGTTATCCCTTAAGCCAATCAAGAACTACTCTAGAATAAGACCAAAACACAATTTCCGAAGGCTGACTCTCCAAATGCTGCACGACGAACTTAGCTAAGTGAACCAGAAGAACAGCACCACGCAACTCATATCGAGGAAGAGACAGTGTCCTGACAGGAGTAACTCAAGACTTTGCCACAATCAAAAGCGAGTGACCATCAACACTAACACAATATACTGCAGCACAATATGCTCCCTGAGACGCATCACAAAAGCCATGGAAGCTCCAATCATTTGACACAGAAACTCCTAAACAACGAGCAATCCTGATCTCACTAAAAAAAGACAACGATGCACGGAAACTCAATCAGCGAGACTTAAGATCACCAACAAGCTTCTTATCCCACTCCAGCTTTTCCAGCTATGAATACTGCATAAGAATTTTAGGAACTACGATCACTGGAGCCAAATATCCAAGAGGATCATACAAACGTGCCGTTTCAGACAAGACCTATCTTTTTGTTACTCGCTCTGACGACACAGAAATATCCAATGCAAAAAAAACTTATCCGTTCGAGGATGCCACTTCAAGCCCAATGCTGAAACCGTTTCAATCGAAACCTCAGCACCATGGATCTCATCCAGACCATCAAGTAACTCACGAGCATGTGAAGCCCGTTTGCCCAACTCCATTCCTGCATCAGCTAACAATTCAATCAACTCATTATGACGAATCAAGGCCTGTGATAAAGTATCCACGCCAGAAAATATGTCATCAACACAAACTTGCAAGCAAACAATAGCAGCTGCCTCAGGGTGTGAAGGCTCACCCTCCTCAGTTAATTAAAGCAACGTACGAATAGCGAGAAACGGAGCCGGAGCTGTGCCATAAGTAACAGTCAACAGCTGAAAGTTCTGGATGGACTACGACGAGTTCAAACTCCAAAGAATGTGTTGTCATTTACAATCCTCAGGATGCACGAGAATTTGACGAAACATCTTAACAATATCCGTCACAAAAACAATACATTAAAGCGCCAACGAGTAATCAAGGATAAAATATCGACCTGCAATTTTGGCTTTTCGCCATCTTTTGTGAATTTTTGTCAATTTTCAAGTCCAAACTCTTTTGTTTAAAGATTTGCAGTATACAAGTTCCTATACAATTTAACTAGCCTCAAGTATAATATAAACTGAATGACTGATAGGAATTATTGTGCATCATGCTAACTTTGAAAATCAAAGATACTTAAAAAAATTAATTTTAAATATTGCAAAGTTTAAATACTGCTGTCAAAATTAGTGTTTACATAAACTGAAAGTAATGTACAAGTTACATGTGACATAAACATAATTTTCCGTTAGTTATTTATATGAAATTATTCGTGAACAATATTTTGTAATTTTTTTTTTTAAAACCTAAGTGAGCATCCAGAGTATCATATGAACCATATCTAAGCAAAATGTAACGTGAACATATTTTTTTAAATGAACATGTATCTTAATTATGTTATATATATATTTTTGTTTTGTTTTTATATTATAACCTAAATAAGCATCTTTAAGAACCATGGAAATGATTCATAAGTCATTTGCAACTACTAATTTTTTTTTGTGAATTGTGTGTAAACATTATTTATAAACTTTGTTTTTTAATTGTGATATTAAAGCCAATTTTAAGACCCACGTCCACTATTAGTAACGCAACACAAGAATATACATTAACTCGGAAATTATAGAAAAAATTTAAACTTTCCTTGTTATTTTTCATGTTAGTTATTTCATTATTTTTTAAAAATATTATAATAAAATAAATGAACTACAGATAGTGAAATGTAAAAGCATGGCTGTATTTCATTGTCTAAAACATATTTCCAATATTTCGGTGTCCTTCTGACGCCCTCCTCAGGGAACTATGAAAATGCCAAAAAGGAAACAAGACTATCACAAGCCATTCCGCGCGTATTAGTCGCGTATTTCTCGCACATACGGTGTATACAATTTTTCGATCCAACGTGCCCGTTGTCAGTAAGAGTTTCGGTTAGAACGGGAATGCACGTGTCGCAAGGATTTTATTTATTCATTTTTTCCGATTGTTTTGCTCAAGCATTTACACGTTGTACTGGCACTAAAAAATATTAGTCAAGCGTCTGCAGTTAATAACGTAACACAGCGGAAAAAGTGGTTATGCTGTTGCTGCAGTTTTTTTCATACGCCACCTGCTGTTACGGTCAAATATCGACTTAAGTTGTTATTAAGATACTAATTACACATACAATTATAATTTTTTCTTTGTTAAATGCACAAACTTATACTCCCGTAAAACGTTTACTAAAGTAATATTTCTTGATTTCCCGCTGATTCTAATGCATTCTTATATAGTGAATTGTAATGCATTATTAGTAGGTTTCTCTAATAGAAAAAAAATAGTAAAAAAATTTTGAACTTTACAGTTGAATGCAAGAAACTCATGCAAAAGTAAGAAATGTGATGTAGAACTACAACTAGGTAGAATTATATCCAGTGATGCCAGACGGGACGGCATTTTCCTGAAAGCAGCGTTCCGTACTCTAGAGACTATCTAGAGACTCACAAGCTCTAGGCTGATGCTACTAGAGTACTTTTGAGTACAGTTCGGAAGAATGTCTACCCCAGTTCCCCTCCTCTTACTTTCCGTTTCTATGTGATATATGTACGGTTAACCCAAACCAACTTCATAGTTTATATATATACAGCATGATATGTAACGGTGGCATTTCCCGAGAACCACGTGTAGAGCGATTTTTTCTGACGCAAACCCCGTTGGAATTAATTTTTTAGGGCAAATAGCTTTTAAATAGGAGCCGATTGAAAATACGTTCCAAACTACCCCTAAATGGGGTTGGAAGGCTATAGCACGCCCGCATGAACTCGCGACGTTGCCACATTGTTATTGGAGCTTAGTCGGTAAGCAGTGAGAACTATATCCATGTGCGCACGCAAGAGCGTCAGCTACTGCTGGTTACTTGAAGGTTGGATGTAAAAATTTTTACCTTGAGGTAAATATTGTCTGCTCCTTAAGTTGTCAGTTGTTTATCCACGCGCTTACTGTCTTTCTCACTCTCATGTTGGACAAAAACATCTTTAAATTTTTATAC